>NQII01000253.1:88205-100196 GCA_002778355.1 Clitarchus hookeri
CTGCGGCCCTGTCATTTTCTCGCATGAAGCCACTACGTACCTTAAGAATTTTGTTATTAAAACTCCAAGCTAAAGATTTCAAAAATCCGTACAAATTCTTTTACTCGTAGAAAAATATTTTTCAAAAAAAAAAATAATTTTAAAAGAAGACTTTATTTCAGTAAATTTTTGTAAATTAAATCTTATTAAATAAACTTATAACGGTGGTATACATACCGATTACAAATAAAAGAAAGGTTAATCGGGGTCTATAGATTAATAGGCCAACTCCTCTGAATGGACTAAAACACCGCCAAATTCTTTAGGTTTCCAGAACATAACTATTATTTCCCTGGTCTTAACATCATCGGTCAACCGATAAATCGGGCGCTTAAAACAATTCAAGTTATCTCGGACCTTTTTAATAACATCACCTTCCGTTACACCCATCTCGCGTCCTCGACATAACACACATAATTTTTCCGACACTGTACTTGGAATCCTCACATCGCTCGCGTCTTTTCGGTCCTGGCAATTACGCGATGGCTGTCTTCTCTCTCCCTCTTCCCTGCTTGTTCGCTCCCGGGCGCCATATTTTCTCTCGCCCAGCCTCTCTTCCCCGTCCGTTCCCCTCTGCGTGCACGCCTCTGCTTCCCTCTCGTCCACGCGTCGTATCTCCTCTCCACGTTTTTCCTCGCCAATTTCGGCCGCATTTTTCTCCCGCCCGCGGAGTTCACGCCCCTCCTCCGCCCGTTCCACGNGATTGCATTGCCGCCGCGGGCAATTGCGGCACTGTACTATATATAGCCCCGTGCCTTGGCATCGCGGGGTTCTGCGTTGCTCTCTCGTTTGCCCCCTGCTTTCGCTGTGTTATTTTATGTTACTCGGGAATGCCCTGGTCCATATCTCGTCTCCTCCTTCCTGGGCCCGCGCACTCCCCCTTTCTTCTAAACTCCGCGCACATCTGTGGCTTGCCATTTTCGCCTGGATTTTTATTTATTTCCTGCTCCTTCCTCGGTTAAACTGTCGGTAAATCGGGTGCCACGAGGGATTATTATTATTATTAACTTTACGACACCCTCGAAGTCGTAAGTGTGCTAGCTAGCTCGGTCGGGACACTGTCCCCCTTCTCCCAGGTAATTTCTGTCCTTGCCTAATTCTATACAGATTTCAGCTCGCCTTTACGTTGCGGCGCCATATTTGACACCTGCCAAAGCTGAGGTTTGGACGTAGGTGTTGTAATCTGTTCTGTGGCGTGAGGCGCCAACACTTAATACTAGTCCTCAGTGATCGGGCATAGGAATGCTTTGACACTGTTTTTTAATGGTCCAATTCCCTAATGAATGAATACAGGATAATTCATATTTCACACATCGAGGTTTTATTGTTGCATGAACATGTGAATTGATACATGAACCCTTGAGACAACTCCCTCCCTTTTCTACGTATGCTCCGTACAATTCGCGTCGTAAAAGGGGGGGNCCATACTCACCCCACTTCACCTTCATCAGCTCTCAAGACCTCAGTGTTAATGAGCCACCCAATCTCTTCACTCGCCCACTATTGTTTCATATTAGGTACTGTGAATATTGTGATGCCCCCATTAAATTTGTATTCAGTACGATTAATAATGTCGATACCTTTTAGTTTCTGTAAAAAAAAAAACCCCAGATAAAGCTGCTATTCTAAACTATTACTGGATGTTCTTACCTCTAACAGCTACACTATCACTAGTCTCTGATGTACATTTGTCTTGGTTTAGTAGTATTTTCTTGTCCACAGTCAATTCTCGTATTCACTAAGTTACTAATACCTATGGACGGGTGTATTTCGCAAAAATATTTCAAGACCAGTTGTACTCCAAAACACTGTTAATATGCACTTTCGTGCTTGGATGGTTTCAAATGCCACGTTGCCTCAAGTGTCTGCCAGCGAATCATGGATGTTCAGTATCGGAGTACTTTATTACAATTGGCACAATCAATAAGAACATATCTTCTCATGTAGACACGTGGCCAATAACCAAAGGAAGATGTGGTTGTGGACGTAGGATATTGAAGTTCAGCATGGTTATAAATATTTTCGCGAAATACACCTGTCCCTATTAATACAGCATTACAAACATTTTCTTCTCAATTATTTGTGAAGTGTCCATAAGAAATTGTGGCATTTGAATTACATACTTCCCCTTAGTGGACACAAAAATTTAATAAATAGTAAGGTTTATGTTGGCTTGTTGTTGGAGTGGTCAGGGAAGTTTTGTTTAACCTGGTAAGGGAAATTGAAACTGATTTTTCGGTTGGGTATCCTGCAAACATGATTCTTTTCAACAAAAAAATNAAAGGAAGATGTGGTTGTGGACGTAGGATATTGAAGTTCAGCATGGTTATAAATATTTTCGCGAAATACACCTGTTCCTATTAATACAGCATTACAAACATTTTCTTCTCAATTATTTGTGAAGTGTCCATAAGAAATTGTGGCATTTGAATTACATACTTCCCCTTAGTGGACACAAAAATTTTATAAATAGTAAGGTTTATGTTGGCTTGCTGTTGGAGTGGTCAGGGAAGTTTTGTTAACCTGGTAAGGGAAATTGAAACTGATTTTTCGGTTGGGTATCCTGCAAACATGATTCTTTTCAACAAAAAAATNTTAACCTGGTAAGGGAAATTGAAACTGATTTTTCGGTTGGGTATCCTGCAAACATGATTCTTTTCAACAAAAAAATTCAAAAACATTTACATTTAAATATAATTGTTTTATCTAATTTTGAAAAGCATCAGAATTTTTTGCCCAATGCTGTATAGTCATTTTTATGACTGACTCCCTGATAAATTATGGGAGGCATTATTTATAAGAAACTTGAGCAATAATTTCATTAGTGTTATTTTTCAAGTAGAAACAAACAGGAGACTATCATGTGATTTCATATGTGTGTCCTGGTTGAGAAAGTTAATACTATAGTTTGGATGTAGCTTTTACTATAAGAAAGGGGCTAAAAACTTATTTGGAAATCATTTTAAATTAAGAAGCATAGAAGATGTGCCATTGAATCGTGCACCACCAGATTTTACAAGTCATTGTTAATCTGGAGAAGATGGAAAGGCATAAGTCAAATTGGTGTGCCTCCTCAATTACTAGATATAACTGTACTTTTCCTTTGGAATGATGCGTCATATTTACTAGTCTAGTTGAGATAATTACCTTTCTGATATATCCCATGGCAAATAAGTTCTACATTTCTTGTGGGAAAGCAAACAAAATTGAGACCCAGAAAGTAGTTATAAATGACACGCATGTCAATAAGTAAATAAAATATATTAAAAGGTAATTTTTGGGTTTGCAAAATAGTGCAATAATTTTTTCCAAAAGCCTTGTTTTAAATTAAAATTCTTAAACTGCATATAGTGAGAATGGGCATGAAAATCAAGGAAGTTTTAGAACAAAAACTTAACACTTAGCAGTTACAAAATGCCAAAATAAATCTACACAACAGAATTGCTCTAAATTACTAACTCCTGTAATAAAGATGATATGCTTCTATGAATTTTGACTGTTAAGATATGTCATATACATTAGGCATTGTTGAGCAAGTATACAAGAACATTCTTTACGGTTGGGTGGTGCTGATTTCAATTAGATATTGAGGGGTCAAGAATTAAAATGTACTTATGAAAGATCTCCCTAATCAAGCGAGGGTCCTCCTCCTTCCCTTCAAGGTGTAAAATGGTGCTATTAATGAATTTTTTCATGCCTAAACCTTTTAGAAATCGTAATATTTTTAAGGGAAAATTTGTTTGAGTTACAGTTATCAAACTTAATGTGTTGCCCACTCAAAATCAGTATTATATTATCAGGATAAACATTAGCCCTATATGAATGNAGTTATCAAACTTAATGTGTTGCCCACTCAAAATCAGTATTATATTATCAGGATAAACATTAGCCCTATATGAATGTGACATACTGCGATTCAATACTTATTTCCATGTATGACAGTGCCTTTACTGAAGCAAATTTATTTATAACAATTTTGCTATATTGGAATTATGTAGGCCCACATGATATGAAGGAGGGAAACAATGCCAATAATTTTGTTGCCATTATTCTGCATGTATTAAAAGTTTCCACATCTCAATGTGANGTTATCAAACTTAATGTGTTGCCCACTCAAAATCAGTATTATATTATCAGGATAAACATTAGCCCTATATGAATGCGACATACTGCGATTCAATACTTATTTCCATGTATGATAGTGCCTTTACTGAAGCAAATTTATTTATAACAATTTTGCTATATTGGAATTATGTAGGCCCACATGATGTGAAGGAGGGAAACAATGCCAATAATTTTGTTGCCATTATTCTGCATGTATTAAAAGTTTCCACATCTCAATGTGATGAAATTAGCACGATAGAACTTACTTCAAATATGACACAAAATACCTTTACTGAAGGGATGTCCTATTTCTTTGCTTAGCCACTAAATGTAGCATATTAACAATTTTCATGTGGAAATGCAGTTCGCTGAAGGAATGTCCACTTTCTTGTCTCATTTCTTGCTATGAAGTAATCTGTTACCCCAACCAGATATAATGCCACAGCAACCTCCTTCTTATGTAAAATGCTCACAGAATTTAACCTCAGCTGTCTCATCATTGAATGCAAGTATGTCTTTAGTTTTTTTAAAACTGAGAAATATCTCTCTGCTGTTGACGTGGGAATTATCATAATTTGAAAAAACTTCGAGTTCTGAGAGCAAAAACTTAAGATCACCTTGCTTGAAGTGATCAATATCATCATCTACATTAGAGACAACTATCTCTTCATTTTGCAGCAAATCATGAAACATCCCTCTGTCAAGCAGAAAGACTATCAGGGTTGACACCTTTGTAGAATTTTAAGATTTCTTTGTTTGCATCACTCCCAAGCAGAAACTGCTCCACTTCCAGCAAAAAATTGTTAAATGCTGTTTCAAAACAGGAAATGAAACCATTTACAATCCTATCTACGATTTTAAAGAATATACGCCTGTACCTTTACTCCGCTGAATCAAACTGCTCTATTGAGNCTTCTTATGTAAAATGCTCACAGAATTTAACCTCAGCTGTCTCATCATTGAATGCAAGTATGTCTTTAGTTTTTTAAAACTGAGAAATACCTCTCTGCTGTTGACGTGGAAATTATCACAATTTGAAAAAACTTCGAGTTCTGAGAGCAAAAACTTAAGATCACCTTGCTTGAAGTGATCAATATCATCATCTACATTAGAGACAACTATCTCTTCATTTTGCAGCAAATCATGAAACATCCCTCTGTCAAGCAGAAAGACTATCAGGGTTGACACCTTTGCAGAATTTTAAGATTTCTTTGTTTGCATCACTCCCAAGCAGAAACTGCTCCACTTCCAGCAAAAAATTGTTAAATGCTGTTTCAAAACAGGAAATGAAACTATTTACAATCCTATCTACGATTTTAAAGAATATACGCCTGTACCTTTACTCCGCTGAATCAAACTGCTCTATTGAGTTATCTTGAAAATTATCATATTGTTGGGGAATCTTATTCCTCCTGGGTAAAGTAGGTGAATATATTTAGGCTGTTTTTTCTCCTATTTCAGACCACATTTCTTGGAAACTTCCTCTGAAAAATTCAGTGCTTGCTTTCAGGGTCATAATCGATGAGCCTCTTTTAAGTGATGCAATTTATTTTGCAGAATACAATTTACAGTGTCTTCCTGATAAACTGATTTGACAATAACAGATAATCTTGAAAATGAGACTTCTTTAGATCCGGTTTCGGTTGAAATTTTTTTCTTGAAATGGCTGGAAAAATTTTTAAAAATCTGCATAATTTGAAAGGACAGATGAAAGTGTAATTAATATCTTACTGTCCATCTTGTTGAACATAATGGTAATACTTAAGAGCGTGCATCACATGCCAGTCAANAAAAAAATCTGCATAATTTGAAAGGACAGATGATAGTGTAATTAATATCTTACTGTCCATCTTGTTGAACATAATGGTAATACTTAAGAGCGTGCATCACATGCCAGTCAAATCAGTGATGCAGTCTCAAGACTGAGGATTATGTAGGCATTAANAAATCAGTGATGCAGTCTCAAGACTGAGGATTATGTAGGCATTAATGCACGTGGATCATTTCTGATCGAACAGTACAGGAGGTAAAGTGTTAATGAAGGGTCCCAGTGTTCAACATGGTTGGAACATTTATTGATAATTCTATAAAAACTGCATTCAAAATGCAGTTTTCCGACCATTTTGAAATGGCTTTAAAGATAAAGCATTGTCAATAAATATTGATTCCGTCCTTATAGGACCAACCTTCCGTTATTAACAAAAACAATTTGTCACTTTCTCCTCAGTCACCGCAGAAAATTTTGATTAATCATTCAAGAACTAGCGTACTGCACACACTTCTAGCATATTGGAGGTGCACAGAAAAGCTGTAAGCTTGTGATTCAAAGTGACTTACCGCTTGGTATCATAAACTAGTGTTAAACTTATATTCTTCCCTTTTTACTTCCAATTCTAGCATGAGCATGCATGCACGCTCTTATGTTACATTACAGACATCTGGAATTTGCCTGGATCAAATACGTGTCCACTTGCAATTCTAATGAAAAATATTCCATAAATTGTTTAAAATGGAATGTAATATACAAGGAAACAGTAGTGTTCTACAACATTTGTAAACAAATTATTACATTGACACATGCCGCGCCACTCCTCCCTTAGCCTGTTCATCCCGCTACACCAGCGCAGCTACAATGTGCCCTCTACTGGGGACAGGTTGACCTGAACATGGTGGCCACCCCTCCCTGACTCCAGCGCCAGTGATGTATGCCAAAGTGCATCCCATCTTCGCTACTCTCCAAGCACCACTGGAGTCAGGTGGCTGTCCCACTTTCATGCCCTCAATAGATATCTTTTGATGGCGTGATAATTTGGGTTGACCATCACCACCATGAGAAGTCTTTACAACACCTGTAAAACTAGCTTTGTACTTAGCCGAATTGGGCATGGCTACCCACACCCCTTCTGGGCCGGAATGAGAATGGACTTGTCAACTACGAGCCATTCGCTACCACCCTTTAATTCACTAAAACAAGGATGCAATAATATTTTATAATTGCTTTAAACTAGTACCAACTGTATTAATAACACGTTCAGACAAGCAACGGACTGGGAAAGACAGCACCAGCCACAATCAAAATTTTATTGCAAAATAAATCTGATACCAATACATTAAATTTTTTCATGTAATTTGCTTGTGCAATTTAACAGTAAGGGTTTCTTATGTCTTCTTAACTAGGGTAAGTGTATTTGTGCTTATGTTTTTGCTTTCAAAGTGTTTATGTATTTTCTGAACTCACTGGTGCGCATTGGAGGGGTGATATTGGCGGACACTACGATGTCAGTAGTTGCCTTTAGCGCTCGTCGGGAGTGGCCATGCGTAGGGATGTTGCGATACCACAAAAGCATCGGTACTGATATCGGAAGGGTGGTATCGAAACAAAAGTATCGATACTAGCATCAATTAAACCAAGTGAAAATAGTAACCATAAGTTAACTGTAACCTTCAAATATTTAGCTCAAATTAACACAGAAAATCCAGTTATAAATTTGATAACAGATGAAATAGCCCCGTGTTAAAAAAAATTTGTTTATTTATAATCTAAAACCTGTTATAAAATCCATTATAAATCACGTTTAACCGTCTGGGTAAGTAAACCGAGTAAACAAATACGGCTATTAAATGAACGAATGCGGCTATTAAGAATGTAGAATTGCAGGTTGAATTTAGATTAAAGTTGAAGATGAAAGCGCACGAGTGTAGACATAGCTTAAGGTACGCTGACCAAAAAACGAATTAAAAATAAACAATACATACCTTGATTCGGTCGATTCCTTTTGTTTTTGGCATTGCGGCTGCACTTTCAAATGCTTCGTTAAATTGGTCGTGTTCCCCGAAAACTTGAATTTTTTTTAACAGATGTTACACTGCACAGAATCCTTATCTATTTTCTGGAAGTATTTCCACACCAAACTTTTTGGAGGTGACATAATTTTAATTTTAAAAAAAACTAAAATTAAAACAAATAAACAAATAAATAGCAAACTAAGTAAGATGCAACTTAGTCACTTCTCTTAACGCCAACGGTTGAGTGAGTGGGTCTGAGTGGCGTCGGCGTGGCCTGGGCCTCGGGTNCACTGCACAGAATCCTTATCTATTTTCTGGAAGTATTTCCACACCAAACTTTTTGGAGGTGACATAATTTTAATTTAAAAAAAAAACTAAAATTAAAACAAATAAACAATTAAATAGCAAACTAAGTAAGATGCAACTTAGTCACTTCTCTTAACGCCAACGGTTGAGTGAGTGGGTCTGAGTGGCGTCGGCGTGGCCTGGGCCTGGGGTTCCCTTCACTTCCCTTCCAGGAAGGGCCTTCCTTTCACCGTAACTAATGGACCGTTAGTAAGTTACTAATAGTAATGGTTCCCTGACCAGTATAGCCAACTTCTGTATACACTATTACACTCGTGTTTTTTTTTCTTCTGAATTTATTTATTTCTTGAAAATTCTGTTTTTAAACAGAAAGGGAAAAATATTTATTCCTTTAGTAAGTATCGGAACAAAAGTAATAATATGGGTAGGTAGAGTATCGGAAGGAAAGTATTGAATACTGAATTACCCGGTATTTAATCAAAAGTATCGATACCAGTATCGTATCAGTAGTATCGCAACATCCGTAGCCATGCGCTGCAGGTTTCTGGTACTTAAAATTTTTTCATTGGTCACTTAGCTTTCCATAGGTAATTAATTTTTCTAGAATTAAGCTTCATTTCTTTTCCTCGTCAACTCTGAGACCCTAGTGCTCCCAACCTCGTCAGCTTAAATCGCACCGTGGATGTGACTACCATAATTCCTTATCATGGCCACGTGCCTCTTTACAGTGTAGGATGGTGACATGCCTCAGCCATTACACTCTTGTAAGTGCCTCTAAGGAAAGTATAACAGTGAGTAAATTCATTGCATTCTAAACTATGCTGGTTTTTATTTCACTGTCGGCTGTTTCACGGCCATGTCAATTATGGGTGCTCTACCAATTGCATCACCGCAATTCTAAAACTGCATATCAACCTACTGTGTTTCTAGCGTATGAGATGGCCAACACTCACTCAGGTAAGTGTAACTGAAAACTTTCATCACTACGGCATCAACTCGTTGCGGGGTGATCTGAGTAGCCTCGTGGGCGTATGGCCTAATGGCCTCCACCCTAGAAGAGTCTCTTGCTCTGGCACCCTTTGTAATTCTTCAACCAATTCTGAAAACCTGGTACCTTAAGTCTAACCTCCCTTCTTGCTTCCGAGACCATGACATCCCATCGACATATGAATAATGTTAAGATGCATGAGAATTTTGGAGGGGCAAAATGGTTCTCTGCCTCTCCTGGGTAAACTTTAGGTGGGCAAAATTAGCATCCCCCCTGCCCCCCTTGACACTTCGAGAATTTGGCCCCACTGTCACGGTTATAATGTTTGTTTCAAGATTGGTGGGAACAACAGCTCTTTTGGTAGACTAGGATGCAATGCCAAATTGGATCTGCAAAACAGTAATGGAACCAATTACTGGACATATTTTTGTTTTTTGAATTAGAATTTGCATCAGTGACATTCTTTTACTGATCAGAAGCAGGGAATTTTTATTCTCGAGTTTGTTTTACTTATATGATACTTTTTCAGACTTTAAACTCGGTCCTCTTAACAAACCTTAGATCTGGCAGGCTGTAGAATTTATAATAAAGAGCATCTTACATAATACAAATTCATGAATCTCAGTGGACTCTTCTGCTTTGTATTTAATATTGGCATTTTAAAAACTTTTTGGCTTATATTGGTTTTGCAGATAGCTGTGAATTTGGATCAACAAAATACTTCCTTCTCTGTGGCCTGGGAGGTATTTTGTCATGTGGCATTACCCACACACTGGTTGTGCCTCTTGACCTGGTGAAATGTCGCATACAAGTGGATCCTGCAAAGTATAAATCAGTCTTCAATGGTTTCCGTGTAAGTATTGTTAATTTTGTAGTAGAAGTATGTTTATGGTTTCATTGGTCAGGGTGGCTAGTATCTAGGAAAACTTGGAAAAGTCAGGGAATTTTGTATTTATGGAAAAGTCATGAAAATGTATGAGATCATGGAATTCAGATAAAGTAGTTACAAATTTCTTTAAAAGAAAAAAAAATCAGATTCTAGTACTTGTGCTATAAGCAATATGGTCTATTCACCATAAAGTGAGAACTTTTGAAAGCTCTCTCATTTGGAATAATAGTCGATAAATACATTTTATTTTAGTCTTAGATGTTAACTTCAGTGTGTGGTGGAATACACACACTGTGTTTATTACTGACATTGCAATAATTATTTAAAAAGGTAGTTAAAGGAATAAAAAAATTGCTGAAAGAACAGCCTATACCATGAAATTATATTGTGAAATAGTTTAGTTTCTTTAATTTTTGCAGGAAGATACAAAAGCTTGGGGACAATTCTGTAGCTTTGAGTAATCATAGATATTATGATATATTTTTGTGGTTGAATTATTTCTTGTTGATACTCCAAGCATTTTCATAGTGGAAAATGTGGTTTCAGTGCCAGTTTAAGCAGTAGCGTAGCCATATTTTTCTTGTTTGGGAGAGGGGCTGAGGTGATGTAGTTGTTAGACTACTAGCCTCCTACCTAGGCAAACTGGGCTCGATTCCCGGCGGAGTAGCTCCCGGATTTTTGCATGTGGGAATTGCGCTGGGCGATTTCCGTGGTTTTTCGTGGGGATCTCCCATTTCACCCTCCCTTTCATTCAGGCACTGCTCCATACTCACCTCACTTCACCCTCATCTGCTATCAATACCTCAATGTTAAGAGCCGTCCAAATATATTCATTCATTCATTCATTCATTCATTCATTCATTCATTCATTGTCATAAGGGGACTGTCAAAAAATATCCATATATCCGGGATTTCAGTAGATGTTGGTTTGGACATGTACATAAATAAAATACAATTTCTAACCTTGCTAAACTTAATGTTTAGTATAATGAGTGCCGTACATTATCTGTGAATAAAGTTTAACTACTACACAATAAAAGTGGGAATTTAAATAGAAAGTATTACTGTATTAGTATAGTGTAACCTCGTTGCTGCGATCCTGTTTATTCAGTTTTCCCATAACAGTTTTTTTTTTTTGTTCGGTCCCGGCAAATATACTATATAAACAATGTTTAAAATAACCTGCATGCTATTATTCTGAAAGCATTAATTTACTACAGCCATTGATCAGATATTCTGTTTGAATGGCAAAATGTATTTGGAACAATCGTTTAGCTATGAAGCACAGTCAATTTTTGATGGTTCGTACCTGTTAATGTTTTACCATATTTCCAGTTGGTACATTGGCCAAAGATTGTGCGTACCATTCATTTTTGAACATTATTTGAATGCAAAACAACTCTTATAATAGACAACTTGTGCCATCAAAGGTATTGTTTTACATCCCGCAAGAGTTTGTGTTCTATGGACTTCACTTCTTCTTGTGTATTTACTGCATTTGTAGGTTGGCATTAATGAGAAGCATCATTTGTTGTTATTTTTCTTACGCGTTAACTTTACTTGTAGGTTGGTGACAATGAGAACGATTCACACAATCTCTGACACTGTATTCAACTATCTATGGTCTTTGTTATTATAAACAAAATTTGGAATGGGGTTATAGCCGTGGCAGTATTTTTATGGGATTATGCGGGTTTGGTTAGAATCGTGAAGGTTTGCAAAAGACTGTTTCTAATGATTGGCAAAAATTGTTGCAAATAAATCAGTTGTGGTAATTTTAACCAAGGCATTGAGATTGGCTTGGCTGACGAACAAACATTAGATGAAAATATGAATATAAATAAAATTTTAATTTTTCTCAATTTGAAGAATAAGTTTT
>NQII01000253.1:100344-210000 GCA_002778355.1 Clitarchus hookeri
TTTTTTTTTTTTTTTTTTTTTTTTTAGATTCTTCAAATGTTTCTTTGAAATAAATAAATTTTTTAAGGTGACTTTATTTAAGTTTTACAATTTAATTTTTTTTTTTTTTTTTCACATGTTTGGCTACAATTAAATGCAGCAATAGATATTGAAATATTCTCTGCTAATGAAATGATGCAATTCCAACTTGTTAAAAACAATTCAACAATAAGGACAGTAACATTAGTCATCATCATCATCGTCCCGCAGCATTATGTTGAACAGTGTTATTTCCCAAAATGAATTTGTCAAATAAAATGTCAGGGTTTTTATTGCATTAATATGCTTATTTTGTACGTTATCAGGCAATAAATATTTATGATATATGAAATTGTTTTCAAATTATCATTTTTTAGTTTTTATTTTTACATTTTTACTGAGTCTGATTTTATCCACAAAAAGTGTTGAAGTGACAATTTTGCTTGTTCTGTTGGAATATGCAGCATCAAGATTTTATCTTTGTACCGTTGCAAGATAGTTACAGAATAATTTGCAACATTACATTTGACACTACATATCATTTTCCAGGAAAACTAAGAATTCTTTGTGTACAATTGCTGTAAATATTTCCCAATAAAAATAAATAATTACATAGTATTTACAAAAATATGATATCCATGTAAACATCACATTTCAATTGCTGCCATTGACAATGGAATGTCTAGTTACTGCAGCATTATTGTGTAAACAATAAAACATATGCAGTTAAACAACTGGGCACACAATTTCAATGAATTGTTCAATCCAGCATTTCATAAATTTATTTCATAATGGCAAGTAAAAATAGTCATACCACAGGCTGGTAATATACACAAATACTTGTCACCAAGTACATCTTTACTATGTTTCATCATAATAATAATTTCAGTAACTTTTCATAAAATTGCAATTACTCCGATCAATCTATACTGAACAAAATTAAAAATTGCATCAAAATTCACCATAACATTTAAATAAAAAAAACCTCCAACAAAATACAAGTCACAGTACATAAAAAAACAACTAGGTACAAGATTACTATTGACCTTCATCTAGGTGCATAAAACAGCTTATTTCTAAAACATATTTTATAAATTGGATTTTGTGTGATATATTTTGAAACACGGAGCATCACAAAGTCCTACGTCACACTCTGGGCAAAAGTATCTACTTTCCTGTCTCTCACGTTTTCCCTTCTCATCTCGCTTTGAACAGCAAACTGCACACTGTCTTGTTGGTTGCTTTTTTCTTCTCCGAGGGGGGCATGCTCTCAAGAAAATGACGTTCCGTCATTCAAAGTGGATGATGGGTTGTACCAAGTCTTCCTCCAAGAGAAGAATACTCTTGTGAATGATATTTTTCAAACATGTTCTCTATCACGTGAAGTCTGTACTCTTAAGTTACTTAGCCATCCTCCAGAATTTTTATACAAGATATCAGTTCAACAATGCTTGTTCAAAAAGATGAAAGAAAATCTTCTTGTAATACTTTTTACCCCGATTCTCAGGAATTGGGTAGTTCGCCAGATTTTATGAACTTCGTCAACCCCACCTATAGTGTGGTTATAATCAATTACAATCTCTGGTTTTTTACAGTTTCATTTAGTTTCGTTACATCAACCATTACACATGTATGAATGGTTGAAAGTAAGCATACATCTTTTTTATCCTTCCATCACATCACAGTCACCTTTCCTCGCTGAGATGCTACAATTTCACCCCTTTGCAGTTTCTTAACCTTTGTGGCATATCTTTACGCGAGAGTTTCACTGTGCCGTATGTGTCGGTCCTATGTGAAAGTAAGATGTCTGCCAACTCAGGATACGTATAAAAATTGTCAATGGTTAGACAATAACCTTTATCCAATAAAGGTTTCATTAGTGTGAGTAAAATCTGTATTGATACAGGGAACTGCGCCAATTCATTGTCAAAAACTGTACCCTTCCCTGTATATATAACAGAGTTCCAGATTTACCCTGAATCAGCTTTACAGCATGTATGTTTTTTTTTGCCGAACCTAGCTCTTTTCTGGGGAATGCAGTGTATCCAACCTAGTCTCCCTTTGTGTAACATGAGGCTCTCGTCAATGGTTATCTCTCTACCTGAAGTGTATGCTTTCATGAATTTTTCATTCAAATCATTGAAAATTGGCTTAATTTTATTCAATTTGGGGCAACTGTGTTGGTCAGCATCATATGTCACATTGTCGGAAAAATGCAGGTACTTTTTCAACTTTACAAACCTCCTGTACGACATCATTCTGGGAAAGATAGGTGTATTCACCAAAGGGTTCTTACTCCAGTAGAGTTTTTGCTCTGGCATGTTTACAACACTTTGTAAAATTTTCACAGCCAAAAATGTGCGCATTTCATTTTCTGTTGTTGGATGCCATTGAGAACCACAAGAAAAAGCTGCTTGTATATCTTGTAGGCATTGCTCAGCATACCGATTTGTTATGTAACTAACCAATTGGTTATCAGAAAAAATTCGCTGTGAAATATTACCCAATGGATTAATTTCAAAATTGATTTTTGCCTCTGACATAAAAGGAAATCTTGGAGGTGAAGGTGGTAGCTGACCTGTTCGGTTTACCTTGCACCACTGCTGAGCATCGGCTATCAATTTCTGTATCTACATCTTCACTGCTGATGCTAGAAAATTGATTCACTATGAGAAACGTTAATGCCACTGTCAGTTTCCATTTCGTTTCAAATGGTAAAACAGTTCATAAATTGTCCTCACTGACAACCGTTATCATTTACCGTGCTACAATTCACAACTGTAGGGATTTTATACTAAGTTTCCTGCGCATACAAAATTCGGGAGTAATAAAATTCTGAAAATAAAATCTGTGCTGCTATCTTCCATGTAAAGTGAAGTCAGGGTTAACGATACTGCGTGACTTTGTGCACAAATGTTTTTGGGAAAAAATTTATTACCCGTGATAACTCTGGCAAATGCCTGAAGGGGTTAAACAGATGCATTTAGAGGTTGTGTTACGATATTTCATAGGGTCCAAAGTCCAAGTCTGTATCCATTGTTTTCCTGCATGCTTCGTTTTTTTCTTGTTAGTCCACTGAAAAACGAATTATCGAGAATTAACATTTCACCGAAACTCGTTTAAATAAAGAATATAACATCTCCAAATACAGTATATAATTGATATTCAACACTGAATGCGAACATATCTATAACTTTAAAACCCTCTGAAAATGAAAATATGACACAGAATGCAAGCCAAATTTTGAATGTCCTGCACACACTTAATAATGCGATTAGCATTTATTTCTTAACTATCTTTAACTATTCAAAAACACGTTCTCTTTTTTTCGCGTACGCTGCAAGAGTTATGCTTCACTCAGGCGTGGTGCGTACCCATTATTATATGATAAAAGGTGTCGAATAGGCCCTTTCAGGATATCAGATTATCCAAAATACACAGGTCTATTGAAATAAATTAATATAAATTCCCAGATTTCCCAACAGGGAGTTACTGAAAATAAACTTTTTGCTTGATAATAGAAGTAGCTTGTTGTTAAAACAATTTTTGATGACAAGGGGAGGTCAAGTATATGCTTCTGGGCATATCATTTTATTTGCAAAGTTTGTTGTCCATTGATTTAAATTCATAATTTGTTTTTAAATCATGTTTATTTTACGCCAGACACAATTAAACACCAACTTTACTGGGAAAAACAACATTCAATCTCAAAAGAAAACATTTTTTCAAATAATAATTCCTCGTTGAAATGTATTCCGTAACATTTTCACGCGAAACCACTTGCTTTGAAATACTAGTGATGATAGGTAAATCGATTTTAAGCAACGGATAATCTAGATAAAATTTCTACAATCTCCAGCAAGCGTGCGCAGCCAAGAGAGAGTATGGACTTTTTAACCTATTTTCTGTAGGAAAGAAAGGCTTATGAGATCACTTTCCAGTCTGTGTGTCTCCCTCTCTTTCAACTTTTGAACACGTCAACCGAATTTCACCAAACTTTGTACACTTATAATACTTAGTAAGGACACCTGATTTTTATAGTTTTCGACTCGACCACACCGGGCACTTACTTTAAAAATGGTTGCCATGAAAAAAATTTGGGTGATGTATCTTATGAACTATTCAACCAATTTAAACCAAATTTTGTATTTAGAGATTGATATTGTATGGAAAATAGCACCAATTTAAAAATTAACATTTTGCATTATATCTCAAACTATTTAACCAATTCTCACCCAATATGGTAAGTAATTATGGTAGGCCATGTAAATGTAAGTGATTGAACTTGATTAGTTTATTTTCAAAATGGCTGCCATACACATGTTTTAAGATTATTTATTATATCTGCCATAATATTTAACAAATTTCGACCAAATTTTGTATACTGAAAGTATATATTGCAAGCATAATATATACCAACAAGTAACCACTTTTGTTGGCCATTTTGGAAGATAGTGCTATGTGAATAAATAGTAATGCACAACTCTGTAAATAATTAACCTACCCATGCCAAATTTGGCAAACAAGTAGTACTGATGCAGATGATAAGTGATATGTTTTAAGCATGTAAAGTACTTATTTTCAAAATGGCGGCCATATAACCATTTCAACTTTGAATGCTATATCGTCGAAACTATGTAATCAATTCCGACATGCCTTTGTATGCTGGCAGTAGACATTTCAACTATCAACTGTATTTACATTGAACATCTTTTGTCTGCCATTCTGAAGATAGTACTATGCAAATAAAATGAGGATTTTATGTAATATCTTGGGAAAGAATTGACCAATTCCTATAAAATTTGGCAGACAAGTAGTACTAAGGCAGATTATGTCAAGTGGTATGTTTTAAGCATGCCAGACTCNATTCCTATAAAATTTGGCAGACAAGTAGTACTAAGGCAGATTATGTCAAGTGGTATGTTTTAAGCATGCCAGACTTTTTTTCAAAATGGCGACCATATAGCAATTTTAAGCTTGGAATGCTATTTCATCGAAACCATGTAATCAATTTCAACTAAACTTTGTATGCTGGCAGTATATATTACAACTATCAACTGAATTTACATAGAGCATCTTTTGTCTGGCATTTTGTAAAAATAGCACTATGCGAGNTATATATTACAACTATCAACTGAATTTACATAGAGCATCTTTTGTCTGGCATTTTGTAAAAATAGCACTATGCGAGTAAATTGTTTTGCCATCTCAGGAAACAATTGACAAATTCCTTCAAATTTGGCAAACAAATAGTACTGCAGCAGGTGGTGAGAACTTGTATATTTTATGTAGGTCAGGTACTTACATTCGAAATGGTGGCTATATAAATATTTTAGCTCAATATATTTTACTAACAAANTTTTATGTAGGTCAGGTACTTACATTCGAAATGGTGGCTATATAAATATTTTAGCTCAATATATTTTACTAACAAAACAAATTCCTACCTAACTTTGTATGCTGGCAGTACCTATTACCCATTAAATTTTTCTACACATAGCCTTATTTCTNAACAAATTCCTACCTAACTTTGTATGCTGGCAGTACCTATTACCCATTAAATTTTTCTACACATAGCCTTATTTCTCTGCTATTTTGCAAGATATCCCTACCAAAAAAAATTATAATTTTATCTCGTATATTGGCAAACAATCAACCCATTCTTACAAAATGTGGCGAAGATGTACTGTTGGTAGGCCATAATAAATTAATTTTTTTAGTAAGATACAATAATTTTAGTTTTGTGGCCGATATCTACGGAACTATGTAATCTATTTTAACATAACTTTGTATATTGGCAGTATACAATCATTTAAAATGCTATTACATTAATTTTTGTCCTCCGTTTTTAAGATCGCCACATGAAAATTATGGAGATTTTATGCCATGTCTCTAGGACCAATCAACCGATGCCTGCCAAATGTTACACTGGAACATTTAAAATAAATTTGTACCAAATGGTGCACACCATATATGCTACAGATGGCCATGTAATTGGTCAGACAATGATGCTCAAAATAGTAGCTTCGTAAATCATTTAGGTAAGTTTGACATATATATTAAACAATTTAACCAAATTCAACCAAAATTTGTTTGTAGACGGTATACATTTGATGCATCGTATATACAGCCTCTTTTTCTGGCAATTTTGTATGATATAAAATAAGAAGAAAATGTTTTTTATGTTGTATCTCGGGGACCAAACAACCAATTTTCATCAAATTCTTCACAAGTAGCATTACAGTAGGCCATGTAAACTTGCATGATTTATTTGGCTCCATCACTTATTTTCACAGTGTTCGTACGGTCCTTACATGTTCTGAAAAAGTCNAAACTTGCATGATTTATTTGGCTCCATCACTTATTTTCACAGTGTTCGTACGGTCCTTACATGTTCTGAAAAAGTTCATAATTGCTATTTTCGTTTTTAAGGGCCCTTAAAAGTCCTGATTTTTTTGCATGGTCCTTAAAAGTCCCTATTTTTTACACAACCCTTCAAAGTTCTTAATTTTTTTATAATTGTTATAACGATAGTTTAACAAATAAAATTTTGTGTCAAGCTTCTTTTTATAAACAGGTAGTGTATTTTGCTATTGCCTATTTTCTCGTGTATCGGACTCTTCTGTAAGCCGGGCTACAGCAAAGTTTGACATACCTACCAATTTTTTGGTTCTAATATTGGGCTTAGTTTTCAAGATGTCATACCACATTACAAAATACTTTTGTACTTGTACGTGAAAAAACCAATATTGTGACATTATCAGCTGTACTAAATAAAGCGTGTGTGCTATTATGATAATTTCCGTACAGAATCACACGTAAGCTTCCACAAGATTTGCTACCCAAGCCTTCTTGCAAGCAGGTATGGAGGGTTCGATGGAATAACCTGTCCAACGCTTGTAAGAAACCTTCCATCAAAAATTGCACCCGACCAACTACGAAAACGTCCATAAAAACAGCCAGTAATGGCCAAATCTTCCATGGAACCAGCTACAGAACTGGCCATGCAAGCGTACATGGAATCTTCCATTGTGGCAGGTAGGCTTAAGTCATTTTCTCGCACAATTCTCAGTTTCTTCACGTGACTTTCTTGCGCATCCTTAGTTCCATTTCAATTTGTGCAACTTTTCATGTTCTGTTAAAATTTTAATAATATTCCTTTCTTAGTGGGGCTATTATTTCGCACATCATTTTTCAGCAAAAGGCTGTGTTAAAAACCCAGTAAAATTATTGTCGTCCGGAATAGATACAGAAAAAAAATTGCTTGGCTCTTGTTTGACTCACGCATGACGTACCAGATTTCTCGTAGAAAGTAACAGGTTTTTATATATATGTACTAGGATTTCGGAGTGGTTCTAAATACCACAGATCAGAGCTCTCGTAGCTAGCAACAAGTAGTGCTAGGGCAGTGTGATGGTATTTGTTAATGAAAATTATAACTGTAGTCTTTAACGGGAATGTACATCTACATGTGATTTTACCATGTTATGTTTGTCTTCAAACATGCCAGGAAAGTGCATCTTTAATATACTGTGGCTCGAGAAAGAACTGTACAAAAATAGCTTTCTCGCGATATAGACAAGAACAAGGTAAGACATCAATTGTGTTGTAAAGTGTTTGATATAGGCCGTATGGGCGAATCGGCACAGTCCTTAGAAAAAAATTTAAAANTGATATAGGCCGTATGGGCGAATCGGCACAGTCCTTAGAAAAAACTTTAAAAAGTCCTACTTTTTTTCTGCCCCGAGGGAGTACCAACCATGTTTCAAAATAAAGGCCCTGTAAATATTTTAGGTTAGTAAACTCTATCATTTGAAACATTAGACTAATAAAATCCGAAGTTGATGTTCTAAATCCGACCTCCGTAATGCAGTTGATTGCACGCTAGCTTATGGAACAAAGTTGTCTGTGTTGAGTCCCTGGTAAGGNAAGAACTGTACAAAAATAGCTTTCTCGCGATATAGACAAGAACAAGGTAAGACATCAATTGTGTTGTAAAGTGTTCGATATAGGCCGTATGGGCGAATCGGCACAGTCCTTAGAAAAAAACTTTCAAAAGTCCTACTTTTTTTCTGCCCCGAGGGAGTACCAACCATGTTTCAAAATAAAGGCCCTGTAAATATTTTAGGTTAGTAAACTCTATCATTTGAAACATTAGACTAATAAAATCCGAAGTTGATGTTCTGAATCCGACCTCCGTAATGCAGTTGATTGCACGCTAGCTTATGGAACAAAGTTGTCTGTGTTGAGTCCCTGGTAAGGCACGTGTGTATTTGTTATTCTCACTACTGTTTTTTTGTTTCTGTTTTAATCTCTAATAATGATGCTTACAACGAGACAACTGACCATTACTCCCACCTAACGATTCAGCTTTTAAGAACTTATAACTTATTTAAAAATTATTTGCACCCATGTTTAGGAACGTACGCTCATTAGTTATATCAGTAATTTCTTGTTTTTCTGGCCAACAGCTTTTCCTTTTGAGGGCTGGTAATGGAGGAGAGAAAGGTGTGTAGCTGAGGGGTGGGGGGGGAGAGAAAGGATGCAAGGTTGCCACGCTGGTTGCTAAGTAACTGCTTCTCTCGTCGAGCATGTAAGGGGAGGGAGCAAGCCAGACTCGCACCGCAGAGCAGTCACAAACTGCGCACGAGAGGTATTTCACATCCAGATACTAGACGTTTGCATAAACAGTAGTTTAAAAAAGATTGTTGCAGGAAATATTGGGTGAGACTGGACTGAAAGATATTTAGATCAATGCAATATCTGATAAACGATAAAAGCAGGTAGCTTTATCATAATTTATATAGAAATTTGTCAGGACCACTGAAAATAAGCTGTGGATACAGTTTATTCGTACATGCATTTTTGGTACATCAAGAGTCCATTGTATTAGTGCTACCCAAAAAATTTGTAATTTTTGAGGAAATAATATAAAAATATTAAATTTTTGTAATGTATGTTGATCAGATGAAAATAATGTAAGTTATAGTATACATATAAAATGGGTGAAATGTCGGGAAATTTGTTGTGAGGCGTTGCAATTCAGATCTGAGGTCACCAGGTCATAATTATATGCACTGCCAAGCTGTGAGCACAAACTCTTAATATTGTGATGTCACCATATGGTTGTTTGAATTTATGCTGAACAACTGAAAACTTGTATGTTCCATTGTTGGTTGCGGATCATTCCAAATACAAGTAAGAGGTTAGGATTAACACTTATATGGAAGAATTAAGGACGACCATGTGCACATTAAATCCAGAGCCATCTGCGTTCATTAAGCACTAAAGGCACTTTAAGTTGAGGAAGGCATTCCACACAAATACCACAGTAAAGAATAGTAGAAAAACCCTTTGGTGCAAATCGAATTACTTTATGCTTCGTCTGACCCAGCAATGTTTGATAGAAGCGCTGGCTCAGAAAAGAGACTGACCAATAGCCTTCGAAAGTGGGGCACATCCCCTGCACTGGAAGTGGCGGCCCCATAGCCGAGCACATGTATGAAGGATGGAGCGTTATTGAAGTGGAAGGAAACTTAATATTAACACAACAGTTTATAAAGACATGTACTGGGAAACATGAGCAACACACACACACAATTGGTTACAAACTAAAATAAAACCCTTTAAACTACATGTGAACTCTTCGGTCATGACCTTGATGCACCATATGCGAGGCACACGACACAACAGGCTTTCTCTGACTGATGAACGAGGTCAAGCAAAATAATAAATAATCCCCCCCCCGTATTACAGTCTCTGGCTTAAATGTGCAAGACCAAAACATGCGCGTATTTTGTACAGTGGCTGAGCGATGCCAGGGGTTGTCAGCTATGTATAACATAGGAGAGGTGGTGTGGATTGCAACAGCTGTACACTCTCCTTCAGCGGTAAGTAGATAGGTTGTAGCATTTTGATGCTTTCTGCTTTCACTCGAGNGATGCATGCATCCTGCAGTTCACCCCTCATACTGATGAGGGTGGTTTGTCGCCCACCTCCTCTACCATACAGCTGAAGGAAATGTCCAGTGCCCAGTAGAGTCAAAAGACTCCTCTGGTATTTCCAGGTATGGCAGCAAATGCTCAATAATGGGCATGAAGTCCCCTGGAGGAATGTGAGAGCCCACAAAGCCAGTAGGTTTGATCAGTGAACAGTCTGTGACAGTGTCCTGACAGGGGTGGGTGTAGCAAACCCACTTGGCTAAATCCAGCAATGACTGTAGGCATGATGGGCATTCATGTAGGCAGCTAATACAACCATGTTTTCTCTAACCCACCTTAAATGCACAGATAAAGCCAGAACAACAAAAGTGGTTTGAACTCGTTTTTAACTCCAGGACCCACTTACNCCCACCTTAAATGCACAGATAAAGCCAGAACAACAAAAGTGGTTTGAACTCGTTTTTAACTCCAGGACCCACTTACATTGTGACTTTGTCATTACATCAGAGTGAATTCGCTATAAAGGTTCAGAAGCTTTCCTTTCACTAGCTTTAAGGAAGCCAACCTTAATATTTTTGCCCTTAGGGGCCACGGTAGTGTAGTGGTTAGACTACTCACCTCCCACCAAGGCAAACTTGGTTCAATTCCTGGCGGGTCGCCCCCAGATTTTCGCATGTGGCAATCGTGCCAGATGATGCTGCTGGTTGGCAGGGTTTCTCAGGGATCTCCAGTTTACTCCGTCCTTGCATTCCGGCGCTGCTCCATGCTCGCCTCGCTTCACACTCATTGGCTCTCAAGACCTTAATGTTAAGAGCTGCTCAAATCTCCTCATTCACACACTCGCTCATTTTGCCCTTGATATTAAAATCACAGGCTTCATGCATCTTAACCTTGAATATTAAGGCCTGGTATCTTTCTAATAGACTCATTTAAGTAGCCAAGCCTCTTGTGCCACACTGCAACACTCCTGCGAGCTGTACCATCACTGACTTGTGAACAATCACTTAACAGTAGTTAATATGTACACAATACCACTTTATTTTTCCTCTGCATACAAAGTACAAGCCATTAGAAACAGGAATGTTAGAAGGAATTTCACCTCCATCGTAACCTAGTGCTTCTTTTGTATTAATTTATGAATGAACATCTTAACTGGTATCTTGCTTGCAGAAATGAAATTTGGTACATAGAACACATCCAATGCAGCTTGAGTGATTTAGTGATTTTTATCTCTATTAAACTCGATCCTTTCACTTCTGCAATACCCTTTTCTATTGTCAATTCATCCTGACAGTGCTCNTTTTTATCTCTATTAAACTCGATCCTTTCACTTCTGCAATACCCTTTTCTATTGTCAATTCATCCTGACAGTGCTCATATCAAGGATAACTTCAGCAGTCAGCAACCAGTGCCACAGTATATATCTTGGGTGAAACTAATCCACAAGCACTGACCAATATTTGTGTTTGGATTTGAAAAACTTAGTGATATGCCCACACTCATTGCATTTTAGCACTTCCTGTCTTCATATGTCTAAGATGGCTCATCACTTCCTTGCATAGTTTTCTCTGCAGTTCTGTTCTTCCATTTAGTTTTGTCATTGCCTTGTGTCCCTTTGTCGTCTTCCACGGCCCTTGAACTGTTGAGCACCATGTAGGTAACANTTTAGTTTTGTCATTGCCTTGTGTCCCTTTGTCGTCTTCCACGGCCCTTGAACTGTTGAGCACCATGTAGGTAACTGTTTCCTCTTGCTGCAAGTGTTCTCGTCTCTGTCCTTGTTACTTTCTTCCAGTAGTTTTCTTGCCCTGGCCGAAAGCAGTTCCTTTCCCAATTCTTCTAAGCTCTGTACTTGTCCCAAGGTTTGTCAGAGGAGAACCATAGTTTTCAGCCACCTCGATCATTGATGAAAGCTGGACTTAGTGTGGATATTCCCCAGTATCTGCCACACACATTCCGCAATATTGTAGCACATTTTTGTACAATACCACCATTGCGTTCCTGTTAACCCGTTCTTGATCAGCCGTCAAAGGTGCTGCAAATCGGGCTCTATATTCCAGTAGTTAATTTAATTCTGTCGGACTATAACTTCCAGGTAAAATAATATTTTGAATTTTGTCTAGAGATGTGATTTTTGTATCAGTCACATCATGTACAGCTATCTTCACTAGCGGTGTGTGCTGGCCAGCCTCACTCACATTCACAATCACAAATTGGCACTTTCCATTTTATTGCTCATGGAAATTTCCTTGGCCAATAACCTGTTAGCTGGGTTTTGGGCATATGACCATCACATTAACACATTCTGTATTTGCTAAACAATTGTACATGCATCCAACATGGGGTAGAAGTTAAAATGAAAAAAAATTAGAGAAGGTAAAAAATGCTTCTAGGCCTTAATTGTGGTAGTAAAAAAGACTATTGATGCGTAACAGAACAGGACAAATTTTACTTTTGTGCCTCACTACTACGAATGTTTTATTTGTTAAACCCAACAACCTGCACATGTAATAAGGAGTATATACATTGCCTATAAACATGGGAAATAGAGCCACTTTTTCTTGTGCCACCATCCCCCTAGATGCCTGTCGAAAGAGTTGCTAAACTCCCACTGTTTCTGGACTGCAAAGTTTGTAGTTTTGGGTCCAAGCATGCTTCAATTACTGCTACAGGGATAGGCCCAGATGCCACCACCCTGCAGTATGGGTAGGATGGTAATGAATTAGAGGTAGACATGGGGCTGTGGCAGTGCAAAAATGCAGCCCCAGGTATTCTGTCTGATAAAAACTTTTAAAGGTTAAGGCTAGAACCATTTTTTCTCACAAGTTTTAGTTTTTTACAGTCTCCTCTATATCATTAATAGACCTCCCATTACTCACATTCCTGACACATTCAGAAGTAAGTAGAAGAAAAGTGTGTGGCAATGGGTTTTTTTAATATTCACTCCTTTGCCTTATTTTCCTATGTTGCCCAAAACCCAAGTATACCTTTCCATGGTTTATCATACTTACTGTAAACTGACATCAACTTTTATATTAGATACAAAATTTAGGGACAGGTGTGTTTCACTCTTATTTTTTACATCAAAAATACATTAGCTACAAATGCTTTACACAGGATTATAGTATCTGTTGGTGGTAGATATTTTAACTATAGATTCATAAAGATGCTAAAAGATTGTGCTAAGGATTGCAATCCGAAAACATGCAGCAGATGTGGCTTTCAAACTCCGAACTCAAAAAATTTTAACTTTAAATATAGCAGAAAAAGTTTCACTTACTGCTCTCAGGGGGCAGTGAAAACAACCTTAAAGAGGGCGGTGTGTGACAGTAAGACAGATTACAAAAAAAAAAAATTATCCACACTAGCTACGCCACGCCGGAGAGTGTAATAATTTTGGGACATTCAGTATGTATTTATATTGTAAAATACTTTCAAATTATAAATAACATGTGGAACAGCAGAAAAATGTATCCCAGGAAATAAGCAAGCTATCTTTATGAAATACAACGCTGCTGCTAAACCTACAAAAGAAGACTAAAAATAAAAAAAATTTAAGTTTTGCAGAGTAGTTAAATGTCAGAGAGCAGCTCAAAATACAATGATTTTCTCACCAGAAAGATATGCGGCACATTGTGGCTATGGCTATTCTTCAGCTTGTCTCTTTCTGTTCCCATATACCTGAACATGCTAAAGTGACGTGCCTGGATCCAATTTTCAACGACACCGTTTTAGTGTTACGCAGTCTAAAGCTACAAATTAGTTAGCGGGAATAGTGAAATATTACCAAACATAGCATTTCCTTTTAAATAGTTAATGTCTTCTTAAATATAACTAAATTTGTAGTAATTGTAAAACTGAAAATGTTGTCTTCAGGGTTCTGAACTGCCTTTGATACAGAGGACGTAAACTCTTGTTTCCAAGCAAGTTAACGCCGATAGATGTTACACCCATCACATTACATATGTGTGTGTGATAGGTATTCAACTTCCCAAAGGCTGGTCAGAACCTTGAAGACAGTGCTGAGGTGTGTCAAAGGGCAACTAAATTTAATCCATTCCAAGGTAGCAGCAGAGATAAACATTGCCAGTGACCAATTCAAAGCCATTGGTCGACTACCCGACTCACCTTACAATTGCAGTAGAAAATAGGTACTGTGGTATTTTGTAAATTTAGACATGGTCAACCGCATTAAATTTTTCTTTGCTGTCTTCAATACTTTATAACATTACAATATTATGTCAGCATGCAAGTGTAAAGTCCTTGTGGTGTGGAAATAATTTAATTCATTGCTTTGATTTTGGGGCAAATAACGCACCAAGATTTCCATGTTGTGCAAGATGGCAGAGGTAAAGGTGACTTTCTATACAATGTATACCTTCAAAGCATGCAAACATGCAGATTAATACAAGCTGCCACCTTGGCAAGGATATTCTGCTGTGGTTTGTCATTACCTTCTGTAGTAGGAAGGTGAAAGGACAGTACACCCAGTCCTGGACCCTGGAAGGAAAATTTTCAATCACAAAAAATCCTGGCCTTGCTGGGAATCGAACCTGGGACCCTTGGCTCCCAAGTTACACATCCTAACTCAGGACCAAGCACCCACCCATAAATACGCATTGACACAAATTGGAAGGCTCATTTTCTAACAGCTAACAGCTTTTCTTGAGTACCTTTTGTTTACTCATTCAGTGCCAAATAAAATTCTGCACTGCCACATCAAACAGGACAGTAGTTGGTCGTGTATGAGCATTTTGACCAACTTCCACCTGCTATAACCTTTATGACTGGTACTCCATTTGTCATCACCAGCAGCAAAAGCCAAACAAGGTAAGCTTCATTTCATTCAGAGCAGTAGTTTCCCCACCCATCGCACACATCATGACATTTATGGAATGTCNAACAAGGTAAGCT
Source organism: Clitarchus hookeri (assembly GCA_002778355.1). Lineage (NCBI taxonomy): Eukaryota > Metazoa > Arthropoda > Insecta > Phasmatodea > Phasmatidae > Clitarchus > Clitarchus hookeri. The sequence continues at coordinate 115,215 of NQII01000253.1, forward strand.
TCATTTCATTCAGAGCAGTAGTTTCCCCACCCATCGCACACATCATGACATTTATGGAATGTCTTAGCTGACATAGTTGGTATGTTCATAGACATATTCTAGCTGTGCGTGTCCTCCACTGGTAGACATTGGCTATCTTCAGTTTTTACAGAGTTCTACATTAGTTTTGCATTTGAAAAGAAAACAACCCTTCAGTCTGTATCTCTCCTCNACAGAGTTCTACATTAGTTTTGCATTTGAAAAGAAAACAACCCTTCAGTCTGTATCTCTCCTCATGCACAATGCTCCTCATGCACAATGCTCGTGTCTTGAAAACCAAAACGTATTCAACTAAGAGAGTTGAGTACTTGAATGTTATTANTGCACAATGCTCGTGTCTTGAAAACCAAAACGTATTCAACTAAGAGAGTTGAGTACTTGAATGTTATTAGCAGAGAGAAATATCAACTTGACACCCATGTACCTGAAAAGTATAAAGGAGGGAGGTGTTTAGTTAATTCATTTTCTGAAGATAATATTTCAGTAGATCTAATTTTATTATGACAAGACATTCTGTTCAATAGTATATTGTCTGCTTCAGTTGGCGTGAACACAGTATCCTGATGTCTCGCACATCTTTCACGATAACATTGTTTCATGCCAAATTGCTTCTGTCTTTCTTCTAAAAAAACNTATCCTGATGTCTCGCACATCTTTCACGATAACATTGTTTCATGCCAAATTGCTTCTGTCTTTCTTCTAAAAAAAACGAATATTTTAATAAACTGAGTTATAACATAGGTCATACTACATAATTGGAAAAGTTTCAACTTGAAAGATTCAAATGCTTTAAAATGAAATTATTCGTAGAAAAAGTAATTGCAAGTCAACATCTCATTATTTGTAAATTAATCAAAGTAGCAATTAATTCCGGATAAAACANGTAGAAAAAGTAATTGCAAGTCAACATCTCATTATTTGTAAATTAATCAAAGTAGCAATTAATTCCGGATAAAACATATTGTCTTTTCAGATTACAGCATAGGGTATATTAATAAAAAATTACATGCAAATGCAGTGATATAAACTGTCTCACTTAGTTCCCAGATTTTGACAGATTGTAAGGAAATAGCATCCTGTAAAAACGCAAACTACATAACCTTCTGCTACCATGTGTTTTCCACCTGACTGTCATAATGTGTAAATAACATGTTATTTTGATGGAATTTCAAAATATGAGAATTAGAATTCTTCACAGTAGCCCTATTTTAAAATGTGCTGTTTGTGTTTAATACTATTGTGTAGAGATTGCCGATAAATCGCAGCCTGCTACTTTGTCACAGATATATCTGTGATGAAGTCATTGAAATATTTATGACTGAGATATCGCATGACAGGTTCACAGATTGTGAAACAAACTTTGACAAGCGAAGCAGCTTCTTTTGTCACAGTTTATTTCAGCCTTTGACATATCACATCATCACAGCTAGCCTTGCATGTTTAGCAAGAGATGGTGGCTGAGTACTTTTAAACTAAGTATTCAGTGAATAACCATAGTTTCTGGTTTAAAACTGTTATAAATCTTTCCACATGAAGTCTTTTACTTTTATTATTGGTTTCTGCCGACATACTGGATTTTTATAGTTTATCTGCAAAATATTGGATGCTAATAAATACAATAATTTTTTTATACCTATATACTTTTGTTATTTTTGGCAAATGAGGATGTTGATATGACTAAGATCAAACTCACAAAAGTCTTTCTTCATGAACTAACAACCACCCTACTTTATCANATGAGGATGTTGATATGACTAAGATCAAACTCACAAAAGTCTTTCTTCATGAACTAACAACCACCCTACTTTATCATGTCAAAAGTCCAATTAAACGAATAATTATTTTTATCCTCCATGACTCGCGCTGATTTTCGCAGTGCCCTCTCATCTCAGTTTAAATCGCTGTCGGGCATCAGATGCCTGGTCTGACCCTCTCCCTCTTAATTATTAAACTTTTTATTTTAATTGGTATTTGGAAGTATATNGGCATCAGATGCCTGGTCTGACCCTCTCCCTCTTAATTATTAAACTTTTTATTTTAATTGGTATTTGGAAGTATATAAATATATATAAACTCATCTCTACTGGTGTGTATAGTAAACAAGCTTTTGAAGTTAATAATGCCAAGCTACTCAGACATAAAAAACCATTAAAGATACTTAATGGTACTTGTGCTTTAAGAAACTTTTTATCAGTTTAAGTGCACTGTTTCATTCCCGGGGACTTTAATTTATAACAACCTTGTACAATACAGTTCCCACATTACAAGGCTTATTGTTGACATTTAAATGCCCAAAACAAGTTACAGTAATTGTGTTAGTTTGTGTTATATTACAGCTGCGATTTTATGCTGCAGTCCTTTGAGTTTCGTACAAGTATATTTATTTAATTAGTTCAGTGGCTTATAGTTGACACAAGTAGCCTACCTGTATGTTTGTTGCTTTCAGCAAACATAGCTACGTAATTTCTTAATAATATGCGTGGCACATTCCACGAATGTTATTGACACTCAGTGATAGTGCCATAAATTTCGGTCTAAGCCTTTTTTCATATGAGCCTGAATGTGGAACTGTATACAGTCTTGCTTAACCTAGTAAGCTGGAGAAAAAGTTTCTAAATCTGAGGAAATATCTATTTTTTACTTAAATTTGAAAATTAAAAAAGGTTAACGCTCTCTATTTGGCTAGGTATTGAAATGTTAGTATTCTGGTGCAGTTATGTCATGTATTACAGCAATTCGAACTTTGCAAGTGAAAAACTATTGATTTTGCATTACCTATATGACAATTGTTATGCTGTCATATTGTAAAATTCCACCCCCAAACTAGCATTCCAAAACTTGCAGCAAATGAATAAATAACTATGTAAGAGTGCCCTATAAAAGTTGGGAAATAAACTAAACACTATACCAGAGACAGCAGTGTGCTTATGATAGCAAACACAACTTTGATAGAGTATTTGAATGTGGCTGCAACTTAAGTTATACACTATCATCACACGCAGGGTTTTTCAGTTAGGGGCATTGTAATAAAAATCCATGAAAATTTTAAAATATTAAAAAATCTAAAATGGATCCCTTTGAATCTGACATGCGCACACAAAAAATTAAGGCTCACGCAAGCAACATTCTCTGCCGTTCTTTTTCGTTGTAGAAAATTAAGATCAACAGTTGAATTTGGATAAATTCTGATATGCAAGTGAGAATTTGATATTAATGTGGTGCTGTAAAATCTAATTTTAAATAATATATTGTAATATTAAGTTTCTTCANCAAGTGAGAATTTGATATTAATGTGGTGCTGTAAAATCTAATTTTAAATAATATATTGTAATATTAAGTTTCTTCAAAACTAAATTTCTATGTATTATTCACACTGTGTGCTATTTTATTTTTCGCTGACGAAAGAGACTCAAATTTTTGTTCAGGGAAGCCACAATTTACTTAATGTGAGAATCGTGTGATGTTATTCTGATGTGCCTTGAATATGTTAGCAGCAGCCGTAGCTGTCAAAATCTGGAAACTTAAAGAGATANCCGTAGCTGTCAAAATCTGGAAACTTAAAGAGATATAAAATGTTTGTTCATAATATGAGATGCCTTTTTAAGAGTAGTTTTATGTATTATTCTTATAAATGCTTAATCTTTTTCTTGATTTTGCACTAAGATGCGAACGTTTTCCATTGGCTTCTGTGCTGTACCTACCTGGTTTTTTTCTCACTTAAGAGTAATGCATGGCAGGAGTGTATCTAGACTTTCATGCTAGGGTGGGTGTACTTCCCTATGGTGCAGGTGTCGACTTTCAAGCCGTAGCATGGGAGAAGGGCATTGTCTCATCATAATCTTAGAAAAAAAATAGTATTGATTTAATCATGTGAAATCTTTATTATAAACCATGATCATATTTCATTCGAGTATTAAAACATTCACAAGGTACTTCGAGGGTTTTTTTAGGGTGTGTCATGTCCCCTGCGACTCCTCTGAATCCGCCCCATAGTGCTGTCAAAATTGACTCCCCACAAGAAATGCGAATTGTGCTTCCTTATTTAGGGTGTTATGGAATGGAGAGTTGCTTCTAACAGAATTGCTGTGGTGATACTCTGGAAGAGGTAGTTGACAGTGTACACTCCACAGTGAAATAAGTGAAGAGATTTGGGCGGCTCTTAACATTGATGTCTTGAGAGCCAACACTCATCAGTAGACTGTGTCATTCTCTGCCCCTCCATTAACGCATATAACTGATGCATACCCCAGTGCAAAACAGATAGTACTTATGAATATAATTTTAAAAAATAAATATTTACATATGTAGTATGTAAAAAACGTTTACTTTCCAGTGCAACAAGCTAGATTCCTTAATAAAATATTTTATATTTTCAAAACAAAAATATATTTTATTTAAGCAACAGTATTTTTTTTTTAGAAAAAAAAATTTATCCCGAAAGCATTTATTGTTTTCTTCTGTAATTTGTGGTGGAGGTTAATATTGATTGGTATGTGAAGCNCAAGTGAGAATTTGATATTAATGTGGTGCTGTAAAATCTAATTTTAAATAATATATTGTAATATTAAGTTTCTTCCAAACTAAATTTCTATGTATTATTCACACTGTGTGCTATTTTATTTTTCGCTGACGAAAGAGACTCAAATTTTTGTTCAGGGAAGCCACAATTTACTTAATGTGAGAATTGTGTGATGTTATTCTGATGTGCCTTGAATATGTTAGCAGTAGCCGTAGCTGTCAAAATCTGGAAACTTAAAGAGAGATAAAATGTTTGTTCATAATATGAGATGCCTTTTTAAGAGTAGTTTTATGTATTATTCTTATAAATGCTTAATCTTTTTCTTGATTTTGCACTAAGATGCGAACGTTTTCCATTGGCTTCTGGTTTTTTTCTCACTTAAGAGTAATGCATGGCAGGAGTGGATCTAGACTTTCATGCTAGGGTGGGTGTACTTCCCTATGGTGCAGGTGTCGACTTTCAAGCCGTAGCATGGGAGAAGGGCATTGTCTCATCATAATCTTAGAAAAAAAATAGTATTGATTTAATCATGTGAAATCTTTATTATAAACCATGATCATATTTCATTCGAGTATTAAAACATTCACAAGGTACTTCATCGAGGGTTTTTTTAGGGTGTGTCATGTCCCCTGCGACTCCTCTGAATCCGCCCCATAGTGCTGTAAAAATTGACTCCCCCACAAGAAATGCGAATTGTGCTTCCTTATTTAGGGTGTTATGGAATGGAGAGTTGCTTCTAACAGAATTGCTGTGGTGATACTCTGGAAGAGGTAGTTGACAGTGTACACTCCACAGTGAAATAAGTGAAGAGATTTGGGTGGCTCTTAACATTGAAAATTTATCCCGAAAGCATTTATTGTTTTCTTCTGTAATTTGTGGTGGAGGTTAATATTGATTGGTATGTGAAGCNAAAATTTATCCCGAAAGCATTTATTGTTTTCTTCTGTAATTTGTGGTGGAGGTTAATATTGATTGGTATGTGAAGCCAAAGGAGTCCCTCAGACTCTTAATATATAGCACGTGATAATTTTTTCCAGTTACAAGCATATTTTTACAGAAAGAGCAATTTTTTTATATGGACGTTCCTTAATATTATTAAATCTGTTTGTCTATTGCAGTAAGCTTATTTGTAAAAATGTAAAATTTTCTTTGAATGTGGGCTGAACTGTTTTAATATAAGTAATTTCTTACGAATGTGCTCTAATATATATATATATATATATATGAGAGAGAGTAGAGCACTGATTTTTTCGTAGTGTCACTTATCAAGAATTGCTGCATAAAATCACTAACTTCAAAAAATGGGATAGGCTGAATAATTTAATCCCCTCTTCCCCCCTCCCAGAAGTGTTGAGTTCCATAGTCCCACGGACCCCACCACGGTTCCGGCCTCGATGGATGGATGTGACGCTAACAGCTCAGGGTAGTTGAGAGGTGATGAGAGAGACTGTTCACGTTACATAATACAACACTCTATCCAAGAGTAAAAAATTAGAGAAACTGCACTGTCTTACCAACCTACATGTAGTATAAACAAGACTTCTAACTTCTCACAGAGAGAGTATCCTAGAATGAACTAAAGTCCAAATACTTATCTCACAGAGACTAAGTCGTCCCATGGACTACCCCTAGCCAGCATGGTCAAATAACCACAAGCATAGTTATTGGTGAAGAGAAAGGTGATAGCCTAAAGTAAAAAACAAACAGAACATCTATTGAAACAAAATCTTACTTGAATAAAAAATAAAGGACATTACAGTTCATGAGGAACAAACAAAGCTTACAAAGTAGGCAAACTCAAACTTAGAAGGCTGTGAAACAGTAGGCTTTTGTAATTTAAGCTAACTAATCTTGAGAGAAAAAAAATTCAAGCCGACCAAATGAGTCCTAAGGGATGTCTTGGAATGACATTCATTAAATTAAACTCATGTCCACCCTCGCCTTGACTGCATACTCCCAACACCAGATAAGAAAGAAAACAAACTATAATTACCTACATGATCACAGCCCGTATTTCCCTGTAACTGCCACCGCCATGTTAGTATTACCCACNTTTGTAATTTAAGCTAACTAATCTTGAGAGAAAAAAAATTCAAGCCGACCAAATGAGTCCTAAGGGATGTGTTGGAATGACATTCATTAAATTAAACTCATGTCCACCCTCGCCTTGACTGCATACTCCCAACACCAGATAAGAAAGGAAACAAACTATAATTACCTACATGATCACAGCCCGTATTTCCCTGTAACTGCCACCGCCATGTTAGTATTACCCACNAAACAAACTATAATTACCTACATGATCACAGCCCGTATTTCCCTGTAACTGCCACCGCCATGTTAGTATTACCCACGCGTGTCCACACCACACAGCACACTCCCTGCGACATGACGCCCACACTCAAAGAAAGGTCCCAAAATCCTGAACTTACATTTTACAAAAAGGTTATTCTCTGATAGCTGCATTTCTGCAACCATTGTGCATAATTAACTACCCACTCAAAATACTAAATTTTTACATATTTCCGTGCGCGTCTCCTCAAATGTTGCTGCCTTCTCTCCACGCACTCCTTCTTGACAACATCCTAGTTCCTTTGCCTCTCCACCTCGTGCACGCTTCACTGGCATCACTCAGACCCCGACCGGCCAATTGGAGCACAGCGTGTAGCCCCGGCGGTCAGCACACAGCACCAAGACGACACACCCACGCACTGGCTTCCCTTGTCGCCAGTGAATTCCAGCACCGGTGAACGCCCGGTGCTCTCCTCAAAATTGCCCAAATTTCCTTGCTCGTCCCCGGGAGATTGACTGCTGGGTCGTGGACCCAGCATGCATGGGCAAAGAAAAAAAATTAAACCAACGAAGACTTGATCCTGTTGCAAAATGATTTTTCACATGAAATGCTTATTTTCTTCAATAGGCAGATGTTTTCCCAATTATGTTATACCTTGCAAAAGGTCTGCAACTCCCCAAAACTTAACACAGAGCACTTTGCGTATTCCAGCACTGTAAAGTTCATGTTCAGTTGCTTCTTGTGGAAAAATGCTGAGGTTTTAAATAAAACCTGTACTTTTATTTTAATAAGTAAACATCTTTGGAATGTAGTAATACCCTCAAAGTTTACAACCAACCACTTGTGGATGCCAAAAATAGTTTGAACGGGCAGCACATAACTTTCAGCTATTGCAAAATCCATTTTCAGTTTCTTAAACCTGTTCTACACAATGCCCATCTCCGTAGCAGTTTTCATGTCCATTTTCTGCTAGCGTTTTGCTTACATAACTATGTATTTCTGTTTTGTATATAACCTATAAGGCCCATTCATANCGTTTTGCTTACATAACTATGTATTTCTGTTTTGTATATAACCTATAAGGCCCATTCATAAGATGTGTATGTAGCTCAGTGGGTTGCTGTATGGTTGCGCATTATTTAGTTTTAGAATNCTATAAGGCCCATTCATAAGATGTGTATGTAGCTCAGTGGGTTGCTGTATGGTTGCGCATTATTTAGTTTTAGAATTTAGTGGTCAAATCTTTATTGTGTAACAAAAATTTTACTGCTTTTGTGTGATATATTATTGCTGTTTATAACTTATGTTCTTGCTATAAAATGTTTAGTTCTAGAATCTATTTGTCTAAAAGCAATAATAGGAAAGTAACTGCACAGTGCATTTGACTGGTTGTGATGGTTTGCTTATCAACATGACTGGTTTTAAAGTAGATAAATTGAGCTGTGTAGCATAAGTTATTTTATCACACACACAAAAGCCTTAGTGATATTTTTGCCTTCTAACTGTAAAATCTTGTATGGTTACGGAAAGCACAAGAAATTATTATTGTGCATGTTAGAACAAAATATTTGAATATTTTGTTAATGTTTTAATGAGTGGTGTAAATGTAAGTCATACATAAATGTGAATATCTAGTATTCCATGCATAAGCAGTACTGTTACTCATTTTATCCACAGATTAGTACTCATACTCTGAAATTGAAATTAATGCTGTCTTTAAGGGAAAAACAATATTTATAATTTTTTATGCACTACAAAGGACCTACACAAAGGTTTAATTGTATTTGTACCGCTGAGATCTGCGAAATGTCTCCTATTTGCAATTTCCTGTTAGCACTTGAGGTAACTTTTGGGTATGGACTGGTGTATTCTTTTTTCTCTTCTGCTGTACAAACTTTTATACCTTCTGTTGTGCCCATGGGTATAACAGAAGGTAGCAGAAATTAGGTATCGTGTAGGACTTCAATATACCAGAAATATAAGTACGGCCACTCGATGCTAGTGAAGATCTAAACAGATGGTCGTGTAACTTTTAGTGTAACATAGACAATTTTCATTGGNACGGCCACTCGATGCTAGTGAAGATCTAAACAGATGGTCGTGTAACTTTTAGTGTAACATAGACAATTTTCATTGACTCCTTGTGAGAAAATTAAAGAATTTATTACTGAGGTATTACTTTAATAGTTGGACGTCTTCCCTAAAAAATTTTATACCCCAGAAGGGTATAAACTGCTTCCCAGGGTCACAAGAAGTGTTATAGCTGTGTAGACATTTGTAACCAGCNTTATACCCCAGAAGGGTATAAACTGCTTCCCAGGGTCACAAGAAGTGTTATAGCTGTGTAGACATTTGTAACCAGCATGATCATTCAAGTTGAAATGGAAAACACAATTTTTCTTACTGAACAGGTACACATATTGCCGTTTGATTCGTTGAAATCACTAAGAACTGTAAATGTTAACTTTAAATTTAACCCAGTTTAACACGTGTGCATTAAAGACATGCACATTTAAACATGTTGTGGAAGGGGGGGTGGGGGTAAAATTAACAATCACTGTAGACTGTCTTTACTGTTTGGTAAGTTATATACACACAGTAGTTGAACCATGCACATATCATAGTCATTTTTGAAACATAATGTGGTACAAAAATGGCTGAGGATGCATTAACAGTCGTAATTTTTTTAAGTGTGTCATGACTTGGGGAGTTATTAACATTTACAGGTTTTCAGTAAACTGATAGCACAAAACAGAAAACTGAAACAATCGGTAAAACAAAGCCAAGCGACATTCTACAATCACTAGACTGGAAAGTTGTTGTTTGGGGTGAAAGGCATGATGTACTCTTGCTATTATTGAATCTGCCCATTGCTATGCATGCAGGATTGGAGCATAGGAAAACTGTTGTGGTGGGTAAAAGAGGAGAGAGGCATGGGTAGATAACAAAGCAACCTTCTTTTACATGTTAGGTGTGATGCCTATTGTGCAAGGGGCAAGAGTAACTGGTACCCCACCCCTACTTCATGCTGCCTGTAATTGTATCCAACAGATTTTTGCCCTTTCTCCTCCCTCTCCCCCCACAGTGATCAGCAACAACATTACAACCGCTATGTTTTTATCAGTGTGTGTTAGTGGACATATTTTTTAGTGGTTTTTCTTGTGATTTCTTAATTTGGTTAGGGATTGTTCTATTTCCATATATTGTTTATATTTTTTTGGCATTTCCAAAAATTACCTCCTAAACTCACTATGTTCGTAAAATCAGTGTGTACTATGCATTTTTAACTTTTTTGACTTCATNCCAAAAATTACCTCCTAAACTCACTATGTTCGTAAAATCAGTGTGTACTATGCATTTTTAACTTTTTTGACTTCATAAAAAATGAATCAAGAATGTAAATTTGAAGAAGTAAAAGCATTGATTAGCATAGTTTTTTCTTTAATAAAACCCCACTGATACAACCCCTTACTGTTTCTGGGAACAGGGTTATAAGTAATTGATGGTTTTAGGTTTTGGGGAATTTTGGACACTTCGACCTACTCCCTACCCCTATACATCAAAAAATTGAATTTTTTGCATGAAGTTCATGTTTTATAGTTCTGGCACTAAAATGTTTTTTTTTTAAATTAAAAAAACATGACCATATACTAAAATAACAATATAAATGTAGATACTAAACACTTGAAAGAAAAATGTATAGATAGTGCCACCTTTATGGAACCAAAACCATGTATCATTTACTGCAGATCGTTGGTAGTTTGGAACACGGCTGTGGTATGAAAGTGTAAAAAGTGCATACTACTTTCATATCATGTTATCTACGAGTTTCATGTTTCAAATTCCAAATGACCACCATTATTTACATAGCAGCAGTAGGTTAATGCTAAAACTGCAATGTAAATAAGGAAATTTAGATATAACTGAATTATATTTAGCATTATCATCAACTGTGTGTGTGTGTGTGTGTGCATGTGTGTGTGTGTGTGTTTTTATATGAAAAATATATGCATTTACATGTGATGTGATTGGCAGTAAAATGGGCATGTAAAAATTGTGTGTTGTATGTTGAAACAGTTTGCTGTTTATTTTAGGACAACTCCCATTTTTTTTTAAATACAGTTTAAAGTGAAAACTATTGTCTTATTTTTGGGGGAATACTGTATATTGTTCTTATTGGAATATTTTGAGGCTATATAATGTTTAATGTTGTCTGCTTAGGTGCAAAAATATCTTCCGTNCTCCCGTTTTCGTGCTTTGCTTAACTGGTTTTAAGCTTATCCGTGCATCTTTTTGGCTTTTTAAAAAGTCTACTTCACTTCTGCGGTACGGCGATGCAGTAATGTAGGACGTTTAACAAGCAGCGATACCATTGAACTGATGTTTATCTCTTTAAACTGTCAGTCTGTCACAGAGACCTTTGCGAATCATCCATTTTCGCCTGTTGAAGCGCGTATCTGATCGCACTCATCTCGGTTACCACTCCAACACCATATCTTGCAAGTTTATTGATAGCTCGGGCATGGTTGTTCACTGTTTGTAGGGTCTTTTTCGCATCATCTACAAAGCGTAAAATGACAGTTTTAACTATAGCTGAAAAACATTAGAAATNGTTTGTAGGGTCTTTTTCGCATCATCTACAAAGCGTAAAATGACAGTTTTAACTATAGCTGAAAAACATTAGAAATAATAAAATAATTTGAGCATTGTGTGTTATAAACAAAAACATTCATTCCTGTGCCAAACAAAAAAAAAGCTTGTTTTTTTTCTCCAAGAAATATGCATTTTAACTTTTTGTACATTTTTTCATACCAAGTGTTTAAATGTTCACAAAAAACTGAACAGTTCAGAATTTTTAAACGTACGCGTGTGTGTGTGTGGGGTTTTTTTTTTTTTTTTTTTTTTTTTTTTTTTTTTTTACTAAAATTTAAATAAGCTCTTAGTAATTAAAGATGTATAGAAGTCTAAGAGGTTTCAAAACCCAGCCTATTGAGACTGAATGAGAATGCAGCTTACACTTATTGATATAGGTGAGTGCTTACGTTTTATAAAATTCATGAAGTTGTCACAAACTTGGAAATGAATTAATTTAGACTTTTTTTTAATGAGTTTTCCTTGTTTTAGCAAAAGTTTAAGTTAGGTTCTGCATTTGAATTGTAAGGGTTATTTTTTAAATGGTGAGTGTACTGTATTGTTTAAATGCCGGGTTGCCTCTTTTAAAGTCCCGGTGTCTCTACTGCATGGCATTCTAAACTTTCAACACACTCGTGTTATGTCAAGGATGGGTCTGTGTGCACGTTGAGGAAGTGACGCAGACACACTACGCACTGCTTATCCCTCCGTGCCACCCTCCTGTCACCTGTGCAGGCTATAAGCTGTGTATACTTGATGCGCCGTGAATTACACTACACTTGCTGCAACATAAATATCAGATAAAGTATCATGTACTGTACTACATATAGTACAGTACTTTAAATGTGTGATTTGTGTTTGCTTTGAAACGTATAATAGGTACTGTGTTTTATCACANTACATATAGTACAGTACTTTAAATGTGTGATTTGTGTTTGCTTTGAAACGTATAATAGGTACTGTGTTTTATCACAATTTTCGGAACCAATATCACTGTTCCATTAATATTAAAAGTGTTTAAATTCTGTTATTCGTGTTTTCTCTAGTCCTGATCAACATGGTTAATCAAGAGTTTACTCTCTCTCTCTCTCTTTTTTTAGTTATTACGTTGCAATTTGCAATTATAATTACATAATCCTTACTAACAGTGTGCATTTTTAATCATTTTTATTTTCAACAGTTTTCACTCATTCTGTCGAAACCTGATTTTTGGAAATGTTAAAGTTTTTTACATAACTCTTAGTTGAAACAGAATGATAAAATTTTTTGTGTCTATTACCACTTGTTAAAAGAGTATTTTAAGAAAATTTCGGGTTTTTAACTTGTCTCTTTTGAGATATATTAAATTGAAAATTGGTGTTTTCAAGTGAAGTTTAATATTTTGAAACTTGTAAAAAAGTTGAGGAAAGATATATGTGGCTTTAAAATGATATAACATGTAGTTAGTAATGCTGTCTTTCTTTAAAAAAAAAAAAAAGGTCTCTTCATTCCTTGTATAAAAATGTTTTTTCAAAATTTTTTGACATTTTTTAATTCAAATTGTAGCCAATTTCATTAAATACTAAGTTAAATTTGGCTCATAACATTTATTAAAGATGGTTTTATGCATATTATGATGGTATTTGTTTCAAGTTAATATATCTAATAACAAAAGAGGTATTTAACTTTTAGTTAGTTATAGAAAACACTAAAAACAGCCAGTTGGCCAAAACAAAATGGCCATCCGAAAGAAAACCGAATATAATAAAAATTTAAGAATATAAGTTTTGAGCTCCCAGATACATGTTGGAACCAATAACACAGGGAAGAAATAAAATGTCAGCAATGCCCATTGGTTGATATGAAATGGATTGACCCTTGTTCGAAAAATCCAAATGTTATGTATAAATACTGTATAAACTACTATGATGGTACACCTGTTTTATTATTTTGTCTTTCGAATTGTAGGTTTGGGTGTTTTGACATATTGTTAGGCGCTCGACCTCTCGCCTAGCACACGAGCTCCCATTATGTGCTGGCCAGCCTATATATTAGACTCCAGAGTGCAAATTTTATTTTAATAGACTAAAGGAAATTCGGATATCTCCCACAGTACTGGGCTTCCTGAGTAGAGAGGGTGAATTCATTCTGGATACTGATTCTAGTGATTTAGGCATCGAGGCTGTGTTATCTCATTCAGGATGGGAAGGAGAGGCCTCTGGAATACTTAGTAAGGTGCCATACAAGCCTGAGAGGAATTACTGTGTAACACGCAGGGAGCTTGTGGCCATGGTGAAGGCAATTGCACATTTTCACCCATNAAGCCTGAGAGGAATTACTGTGTAACACGCAGGGAGCTTGTGGCCATGGTGAAGGCAATTGCACATTTTCACCCATACCTTTATGGCAGACACTTCATCTTGAGAACTGATCATGCTTCATTATGCTGGCTACAAAATTTCAAGAACCCCCAAGTTTAAATAGTCCGGTGGTTACAGCACCTGGAAGAATATGACTTTGAAATACATCACAGGGCTGGTGGATGCCTTCACAGCAATGAAGATGCACTTTTCCAGGAGACCATGTATTTCAGAAATACATATATTGTATGCTATATGTATGTGATGCTGCATCATAGTTGTTCCGAACCAAGTTGCAGTTCAATATTACTGCCCACAGATTTGGCCTTTTATAGGCCAGCCTTTTTCAGGAATAGCTTGGTAGATCTGCTAGCCTTAAGCAGCCAAGAAGTTCTGTGCTGACCTTTCATGTGTTGTATGAGTGTGTGGGAATGGAAACTTTTTTTTTGCTTAATTTCCAAACAAGACTTTTTTTTNGACCTTTCATGTGTTGTATGAGTGTGTGGGAATGGAAACTTTTTTTTTGCTTAATTTCCAAACAAGACTTTTTTTAGTTAATTTTGTGAATACTTTGATGTCTGAGAATTTTGAAAAATTTAATCCAAATAAGAAATATTTTGAAGTTGGGTNGTTAATTTTGTGAATACTTTGATGTCTGAGAATTTTGAAAAATTTAATCCAAATAAGAAATATTTTGAAGTTGGGTCCAAAAAAGGCACTAGTCCCCGTAGTTTCTATGTTATTTAATTAATTCTTAATCATTGAAGCATTGATAAAATTCTTGCCGTGCGAGTATTCTCTTTTGTTAGCTATTAATACTGTATGGCCCATACATTTTTTTCTCTTTTAATTAGTCAAAAACTAGGGTGCACGGATATGAGAGACTGGTAGTGTGGCAGTATCTACTGGCAAGCACTTCGTGCAGTTCTTTTTACTGAAATTGTTTGTTTTTCAACATACAAAAACAGCATTTATACTTCCTTGTGTATTAATATTTTAATTAAGTGTATCCATGAAAATTATTATACCTGAAATTGTCAGTGTATCTGTGGTGGACTCCTTACCTTAACATCACAATTTTTTTACTTTAGTACCGGCAAGCGTGAGACTAGGTAGTGACTGCACATGTGGATTAGTTGATGTGAGATGAACAGTAGAAGGTTACATTCTTTTACAGTGGCATAAAAATGTAATATTTTGGGTGAAGCGTAGGTTATTGGTAACTGTGCAGCTGGGAACAAATTTCATTTTGATGAATATTGTACACAGGACTGGTGGAAAAACAAAAATAAACTTATTTCTGTTAGGGGTAAGACGTGCATTCAGAGGTGTGAAATTTAAGTTTCCGTGAATTGAAGAAAAGCTTCTTGTGTACGTTGAATAAAAGCGACAGTTTGAATACATCATACGTACTGAAATGTGTTCTCGTAAGGCCTTACAAATTGCAAGAGAGTTCAGTGTGAATTTTATTGTTAATAAATTATTTATCAGTTTTGAAAATTACAATATTTGTTGATGTGTTCAGTGTTTACAGCAGACATTTATATTTTGAAACTGTTATGTACAGCAGAAAATGTATAAAAAATGTTTACACATCCTGTAAATTGGCTGAGGTAAGTAGTGCTATCTCCTTTGTGATGAAATTGTTATACGGTGNTTATTGTTAATAAATTATTTATCAGTTTTGAAAATTACAATATTTGTTGATGTGTTCAGTGTTTACAGCAGACATGTATATTTTGAAACTGTTATGTACAGCAGAAAATGTATCANTGTTCAGTGTTTACAGCAGACATTTATATTTTGAAACTGTTATGTACAGCAGAAAATGTATCAAAAATGTTTACACATCCTGTAAATTGGCTGAGGTAAGTAGTGCTATCTCCTTTGTGATGAAATTGTTGTACGGTGCATAAGGGAGACAGCGCGCATATAGCTTCCAAGGTCACATTCCTTCCTTTTTCACTCCTTTGGCGCAACATTGCGCTGTTGACACACAGCGCAGTGCCGTTTTAGTGTAGCTTTGTGTGTGATTTCGGCTTTTAGAAAGACTGTGGTCGTTTACTTGGCGCTTTTGGAATCATGACTGCACACACAAAATATTTATACTTTGGTCCAATCATATTTTGCTTCAAAAAAATTTCCTACAGAAAGATGCTAAAAATATGGGTGTGTGGCTTACACTGGGGTGGAGGGTACCTAAGTAAAAACAGTAATTGTTTCTAAATGTAAAGCGTGGTAAGAGGTATTATGTATTGGGTGTTTGCTAAATCTGAAACAACTTTTGAAAACTAATTAATTTTTCAACTAAAATGTTTAATACCTAATTATATGTTGTGTGTGCCAGTCTGAGCATGTGCCCCATGAATATTTTTATAGCTAAAACTTTTGCATATCATTTCTAAAACTGAATTTTGTCTTCCTTTTGAATTAACATTTTGTGATTTATTTTATCTATGTCTCTTATGTTCTCATTTAGATATGGGATACAGAATTACAAGCTTTGCATGATATTTTGTGTACCATTCTTATAATTTGTATTTAAATAAAATGATTAAGCCTTTATTCAAAAGTATTTATGCTGTGATATAAATAAAAGTAGGTGTAAAAATACTAGCAAACCAGGAATAACTTGTTCAGCAGTCATGGTTTGTTAAATAGCGGGACCATTTGCACATGATATGCATTAAATAATCCAGTAAGTGTCCTCTAGCCCTACTAATTACTCATCCCTGTGCACAATTTTCTTACCTTTGAAATTTAGTTACAGTCGCTCATAAGTCAGTAAATTTTCTTCCAGAGCTGTATTTAATAAATGCTGGTTTTTATTTTGTTGACTTTGTACATTTATGGACTGAAATTTTATATAAGATGATAGCTTTATTTTAACTTCTGCTCTTAGTCTTATCTGTAAGTATTAGGCCTTTGAACAGATAAGTATTCAGAGATTAATTTTACCTTATTTGTGGCATCAGCATACATATTGGAATTGTATCATTTGGCAAAAACATTTTTATTTGCTGTTCTCACTATCATCTGTATGTAGTATTTTTTTTTAATTTGCCAATTAAATGGCTTTTAAATGTTATTGGTATTTGTGGGGGTAGTAAACAGATGTAAAATGTAGAAAATAGATTTTTGGCGAATAGATACTTGCCTGTTTCGTCAAATGTTATAAACTGCTTACTGGTAACAGATGTGGGCTTAGAAATTCTGTTTTCAACTTGCTGCCATACTGGTTTGTTATTAGAGGCTAGTTTTGTTTAAAATGTGTCTAATTTTTACAGAAATAAAAATTACGTTGTGGATAGGTATATGTGGGTGGCAACTAGCTAGATGCTCATAATTTTTAGTTCAGACTTTGTGTGAATATTATGCTTGTGGAGCATTTGCGTGTTACCTATATTCTGTTCACCTGGGTTGTGAACAAAGCATGCCCTCAGAAAACCAGTATATGAATTTTTGTCATTGGAAATGTTTATTCTGATGTTCATGTAAAGTTAAACAGTGTTGTTAAATGTGAATATTTTTTACACCCAGTAAAACTGCCATACTTCATATGTGATGTGTGTGTGTAGTGTCCAGTGTTTTCAGAGTCTATACAGGTTGTCTACCAGTCCCGGAAGTGTCTGAAAAGCCACGGAAATTAGGAGGGGGTGCTTGAATTCATGATAATTAGGAGAAGTTAAGATATTTGCATGTGTGCTTGCATTTTACCATTGCAGCCAGCATTGCTTTAATGCTTGTCTGCCTGTAGACAGGTAAACATCCTTATGGATAATGCTGGACATGTAATAAAAATTACAAGAGAACTCAATAGCTTTACTTGGCACTTCTGTTGTCCTTTCTCATTTTATCTTGGCAGTGTATTCAAAGGAATGATGTCTAGGTTACATGCAACAATTCTTATACAGGCTCTGTTGTACCACAGGGGTTAGATTGTGAACCGTTTTTTTGGGGCAAGGCCCAGTGCCACCCATGAAGCAAACATACCTTCTCCCTCCTCAGTCTTTCCCTCCAACCATTATGGCTTATCAGTGTGTGTACTCGCAAGGAAAACAGGGACATGTCAGGGAATTTTCACCTGGGTCAGGGAAAATGTACATAATCACTACTATGCAAAAGTTGTTTGTTGTGTGAATACAGGATAATGTAATTATAATGATATGCATTTTGAAATTTCAATTTTTAAGTTTGTAAACTGGCAATAATACATCTTTGCCAAATAATATAAAGCCTATACTTACAAAATAAAGTATTTGTGTGTTTGTTACGGACACTCCTGTGATTTCAATAATGTCTATCACGAGAAATCTTGATGGGCTGAATAAAATGTTGGCTGTGCTTGCTTGGTCTGTTGCAGTGTATTTAATTCAACTTCAATGATAGCATATTTATTCAGTCAGCGGTAGAAAAATATGATATTGGAAGGTTTCACTCCCGAAAATAGGTCAGAGAAAATGGTGAAATTCTGCCTGTCAAACGGAAAAGTCAGGGTATTCCAAAATGGAATCTGTGCACACCCTGTTTTGTGTTAAGGAAATTTCAAAGTTCTCTGGGCCTTTTTCATAAGTTTGCATGCAGATTGAGTGCTTACAATGCCCAACCATGCATCTGCAGTTAACAGCCAAATAAGATACTGCCGACGAATTCTGAATACCCTTATTAGCAACTGTTTGCAAGATGTGAACCAAACTTGGTACATGTGGAAATTGTGACTCTTTCAATGCTTTTACAACATTTCTTCCATTATCCTATACGATCGCCAATAATTTTGCATCAGCAATATTCCAGTCATTAGAAGTTTGTATGATCAAATTTTTAATATTAATACCATTATGCGACACTTCAGGGAAAGGAATGACTTCCAAATATAAGTGCTTTAGTTCAAATTCCATTTCTAAAAAATGGATAATAATGTTCAGATTAATCATTTGCAGTGGATGACCAAAGATATTTTGTTACACTGACAAAATCAACATTTTCCAGCTGTAGTTTTACCTTTTCTTTATATTCTTCTTGCAAGTCAGATATCACTCTTGAACAATGTTTTCTAGATGGTANGCAAGATGTGAACCAAACTTGGTACATGTGGAAATTGTGACTCTTTCAATGCTTTTACAACATTTCTTCCATTATGCTATACGATCGCCAATAATTTTGCATCAGCAATATTCCAGTCATCAGAAGTTTGTATGATCAAATTTTTAATATTAATACCATTATACGACACTTCAGGGAAAGGAATGACTTCCAAATATAAGTGCTTTAGTTCAAATTCCATTTCTAAAAAATGGATAATAATGTTCAGATTAATCATTTGCAGTGGATGACCAAAGATCTTTTGTTACACTGACAAAATCAACATTTTCTAGCTGTAGTTTTACCTTTTCTTTATATTCTTCTTGCAAGTCAGATATCACTCTTGAACAATGTTTTCTAGATGGTAATTGGGTTCAGAAACCCCCCCCCCCCTACACTTAACTTTTTCCAGCTTACCCCTCTTTTTTTGGCCACGACTAGCTCTACTCCCATTCTTTCCTCTCCCCCCTGTTATACCATCTACCATATCCCTCCCCTCACAACACCCGCCCGTTCCTCTTCTTTAGCTTCGAACGACGCGAGTGTCGCCATGCGACACAGACTAACAAAGGCTGGCTCGCGCGTGGTAAGTTGGTAAATGTCACTTGCAATATGACTTGTTTAAACATTTTAAAAATACGAGTTTACAAATGTTTATATCGCTATAGCGAAAGGCTTCATTAACAGAATTGCGTTATAAACTAAATAATTACCTTTCAAATAATAAAATGACTGTGCATTAAAAAACTATCGCAATAGAGGATGTGACGCTATAGGTAATACTCGTTATAACGCGGTTCCACTGTAATATTTTTTTGCGAATTTGTATTTTCCGTATAACAAACATGTTGTATTTACACTACAAAACAGACGTGAAATGATAGTTTTCTAGGTCGTCCACATTTCAAATATTCTAATAACTGTTTTGAAATACATTATTTACAATTCACATATATTTATATTCTATAATTCCTANTAAGTAGTAAATTGGCCCTTCAGACACCAGTATAAACACTTTCTACCAAGCGACAGTTTTGGTGCTTGTCAACGCGGTTCCACTGTAATATTTTTTTGCGAATTTGTATTTTCCGTATAACAAACATGTTGTTTTTACACTACAAAACAGACGTGAAATGATAGTTTTCTAGGTCGTCTACATTTCAAATATTCTAATAACTGTTTTGAAATACATTATTTACAATTCACATATATTTATATTCTATAATTCCTANACATTTCAAATATTCTAATAACTGTTTTGAAATACATTATTTACAATTCACATATATTTATATTCTATAATTCCTATTTGCGATTTTTGAACACTCATCCTATTGTAATACTTGGACACATTTGTGAAAAATGTAACACCAAGAGGGATACATGTGATTGAAATGAATTTTATACCACAGATAAGGTACATGACAATACAAAATTGATTAGGATACAGAACTGTACATGATCTCTGTCCTTGAGAATTGATTATGGTGTGAAGCCCACACGTGCTGCAATCAGAGCCCCTAAACATCGTAGCATGGAATCAAAGAGGATCTGGATTGGTTCCTGGGGAATCTCCCTCCATGTGGTTTGTATGAGAGTCCACAAAACATAAACAGCGGTTGCTGGAGGACAGTGATGAACAAGTCGTTGACCAACCATATCCCGGACATAATCGATGGGCGATATTTCAGGTGAACATGCAGGCCAGAGAAGCAGTCCTACCCATCATTCATTAAAGAAGTTTTGCACATTCCTCGCCACATGTTTTCAGGCATTGTCCTGCTGAAATATGGTATGTGGAGTTGCCAGAAGGAGGGGCAGTACCTCAGGCTCTAAAACCTCCTGATGTAGCAGCTGCTATTCAGATTGCCCTCATAGGTAGGAGTCGAGATTGCATGTTGTATCCAATGGCGCCCCAAACCATCGCACTTTGCATTTGTCCGCTATGCCACTTCACAATGCAGGCTGCCAGATTGCGGTCACCATGGTAGTGTCTAACACGTATGCGGCCATCACTGTAGGACAGGTTGAAGCAGGACTGGTCTGAAAACACTACATTTTGCCACTCAGCTTGCCAGCGATGGTGTTCACATGCCTATTACCGTCTGAGGAGTTTATGGTTTCTGGACAATGGAAGCCAACACAATGGCACATGTGCCACCAGTCCAGCCGGCAGCAGATGGTCTCAAACTGTCAATGCAGTCAGGTCCACACCTGTTGCAGCGCTCCAGTGTCTAGCCAACACTGTGGACGAGGCTTTACGGTCCATTACGGCCATGCAGACAAGATGACGGTCATCCTGTGATGTCATATTGCGTGGTCCAGTACCCTCTCTCATCGCTGCATATGGTCCTCTTCTATCCATTGGTTCCACACACGCATCACTGTCGTAGCAACATGCCCTGTACGAGCCAAAATTTCTCGGTATGACAAACCCGTTTCCCAAAGACCAATCAGTCTGCCTCGTTAGAAGGCACTCACATGCTGATATAGCGCCCTTTGACGTCAACAAGGCATACTGGCACGTGCATTCACTTCGTGTGATGGCTTATCACTGATTGAGCTTGGCTTGACACTGATCTTCCCAGTCACACAAGAGGGTGCTGCCTGGCCTATGTGTACGCCATCGCTCTGCTGCAATCTTAATCACTTATTGTTGGTACATTATTCTATACATCTTTAGAGTTTGGATTCATTTGGGCCATTCTTTCTGGGTGTAGCAATTTTCACAACCAAAAGTGTATTTCACGCATCAAATATATTTNGGATTCATTTGGGCCATTCTTTCTGGGTGTAGCAATTTTCACAACCAAAAGTGTATTTCACGCATCAAATATATTGATGTGTGCATGGTGTAACTCAATACTTTCTATACATTCCATTATCAAGTTATCAAAGTATCTAATGTCCCATCTCTATTGAATAAAGGCAACATTATGATATTATTATAATATTAAGTCCTAAATACCAAATATTATCTAAAAAATGAAACCTGCTACTGCTTACTGGAGAAAGTGTAGACGTATCTTAAATATGTGTATACTTTCACCAGTCAGCATCATCTAGTGAGANCTACTGCTTACTGGAGAAAGTGTAGACGTATCTTAAATATGTGTATACTTTCACCAGTCAGCATCATCTAGTGAGAAGCCATTCTTCAGTCTATTCACCTGAATTTACAAGAAAATATAAATTAATCACAATCTGCCTAAATTAAAAACACATTTGAAACTGGCCGTAAGTTGAACTAAAACCACAAAATGTATATGCTATAACTTAGGAATGTTTATTTATAACTTTTTAAAATTATGTGATCACTTAATGCAGGAGCATTAGACAAAATTTCAGAGAAAGCAAAAAATATATACCTCATTTTCGTATCACTGCTGTCATCTCTGGTTTCCTGAATAAATGACATTATCCGCACTGTGGTGCCTTGTTTAGATCACAAGTCAAATTATACTGACTGGAAGGAAATTCCACACTAGTACCTGCTCGACTAACGGTACTACTAGCAGACGATTGGTTTATGGTTTTATGATCCCACTCAGAGGGACTGCACACAGCATAACGGACATGGCCCCCAAGCGCTTGGTTGCCATGTTCATGATATGGCTCAGTGTGATGACCAGTCAGTGAACACTAATGCGCATAGTGTTTTTTTATAATGTGGTAGATAAACATGAATATAAATTCTACCTCGTAGGGCTCCTCGCGCAATGGGGCCTGGGCCAGAGTGCACCCAACTGCCCCCCCNACATGAATATAAATTCTACCTCGTAGGGCTCCTCGCGCAATGGGGCCTGGGCCAGAGTGCACCCAACTGCCCCCCTCTCTTTCTATCTATCTATCTTTCTCTACCTATCTATCTCTCTACCTATCTATCTATCTATCTATCTCTCTCTACCTATCTATCTCTCCTGGGTAGGCCTGGGCAGTGTAATGTCAAAACTAGGGATGGGATTTGTTCTCGTTTGAGATGCTCACGACGCACATGGAAATTCTTGAGTAAAGGTCTGTGGTGCTGCGCTCTGAGAATCCGTGTCAAACAACTACATGAGGAAGAATCTTGCAGCTAAATACAGTTGTAAAGGNGGATTCATTTGGGCCATTCTTTCTGGGTGTAGCAATTTTCACAACCAAAAGTGTATTTCACGCATCAAATATATTTATGTGTGCATGGTGTAACTCAATACTTTCTATACATTCCATTATCAAGTTATCAAAGTATCTAATGTCCCATCTCTATTGAATAAAGGCAACATTATGATATTATTATAATATTAAGTCCTAAATACCAAATATTATCTAAAAAATGAAACCTTCTACTGCTTACTGGAGAAAGTGTAGACGTATCTTAAATATGTGTATACTTTCACCAGTCAGCATCATCTAGTGAGAAGCCATTCTTCAGTCTATTCACCTGAATTTACAAGAAAATATAAAGTAATCACAATCTGCCTAAATTAAAAACACATTTGAAACTGGCCGTAAGTTGAACTAAAACCACAAAATGTATATGCTATAACTTATGAATGTTTATTTATAACTTTTTAAAATTATGTGATCACTTAATGCAGGAGCATTAGACAAAATTTCAGAGAAAGCAAAAAATATATACCTCATTTTCGTATCACTGCTGTCATCTCTGGTTTCCTGAATAAATGACATTATCCGCACTGTGGTGCCTTGTTCAGATCACAAGTCAAATTATACTGACTGGAAGGAAATTCCACACTAGTACCTGCTCGACTAACGGTACTACTAGCAGACGATTGGTTTATGGTTTTATGATCCCACTCAGAGGGACTGCACACAGCATAACGGACATGGCCCCCAAGCGCTTGGTTGCCATGTTCATGATATGGCTCAGCGTGATGACCAGTCAGTGAACACTAATGCGCATAGTGTTTTTTTATAATGTGGTAGATAAACATGAATATAAATTCTACCTCGTAGGGCTCCTCGCGCAATGGGGCCTGGGCCAGAGTGCACCCAACTGCCCCCCCTCTCTTTCTATCTATCTATCTTTCTCTACCTATCTATCTCTCTACCTATCTATCTATCTCTCTCTACCTATCTATCTCTCCTGGGTAGGCCTGGGCAGTGTAATGTCAAAACTAGGGATGGGATTTGTTCTCGTTTGAGATGCTCACGACGCACATGGAAATTCTTGAGTAAAGGTCGTGGTGCTGCGCTCTGAGAATCCGTGTCAAACAACTACATGAGGAAGAATCTTGCAGCTAAATACAGTTGTAAAGGNGTGGTGCTGCGCTCTGAGAATCCGTGTCAAACAACTACATGAGGAAGAATCTTGCAGCTAAATACAGTTGTAAAGGATTTGCTTTCAATGCATGCATTCTTCAAAAGGATGTTTACCTGCAATATCTACAAAATTCATTCTATATTAAATAATATTTTTGTTAGTGAAAATGCATTGTAACCTGAGTTCACAGTGCGATGGATACAGAGTTTATCATACCTTTATCAGATTGATCTACATGGATGAGAAATATATACCTACTCTGGACTGTTCGAGAGTTTAACTGTGGAATGTTCATATGCTGGGTAGGAATTTATGTAGTAATGGTTTTTCTGCTGAGATCCAGTAGGAAAATAATGCGCCGAGCCCCCAATGCAAAGATTGATNAATTTATGTAGTAATGGTTTTTCTGCTGAGATCCAGTAGGAAAATAATGCGCCGAGCCCCCAATGCAAAGATTGATGGTTCAAGCCAGCCTCTCAGTTGTATTTGATTAGTTTTTTTTGTTATGTTTAATGATATTGAAAGAGGATGACATAGCACATTTTATACAAAGTCAATCTTACACNATTAGTTTTTTTTGTTATGTTTAATGATATTGAAAGAGGATGACATAGCACATTTTATACAAAGTCAATCTTACACACACGCTTCTCCTAGTAGTAAGTCTTTAAATGTAACCAAGAACCTGAAATTGTAATTTTTAAATATTCTGTCAAATACACTAACTTTATAAATATTTCTTGAAGGCATGGTATATTTTTCAGAAAACTACCTACCATCAAATTGTTGACAAAAACTTAGATCTCTGATGCAAAATAAAGATCAATTTTCAAACATAACTATATACATTCTGCAAATAGTGCTATTTAGATAAAGAAGAAAGTAATAATTTGTTATAACTCAATAAATTGTACATATACCTTTATATACAGCAACAAAGAAAAATATAATGTTCTTAAACAACTAAACACAATGTTACCTATGTTAATTCATGTTGCTGCACGGACAGATTTTTGTTCAGAAATGTTATTTTATTAACTAATTGGCCATTCAGTCTGCTTCTTGGTTTATAAGCAGTTATATTTTGGCAAACACCCTCTCACTGGGAACAGCACCATGGCAGCTGTAACTGGGCAATTCTTCTAGTTTTTCTTCCAGTAGTGTAAGGCATTTTCTGTGCATTCTAAGTACGGTTCTTCCAAGTATCGCTGGACCTCCACGTCTATACTG
The DNA here is from genome assembly GCA_002778355.1 of Clitarchus hookeri. Taxonomy (NCBI): domain Eukaryota; kingdom Metazoa; phylum Arthropoda; class Insecta; order Phasmatodea; family Phasmatidae; genus Clitarchus; species Clitarchus hookeri. The sequence goes on from NQII01000253.1 coordinate 140,615, forward strand.
TTATGGCCACACATGTGGTTTTTCTAAGAACTTCATCAAAAAAAAACCCATAAGAAATTTAGAATTACTGAATTAATACTTTCTCCTCATGAATTGGAAATGAGTCTTGGTAGCTAGACAGTCAGGTAATGAGTGAAAGAAATAGCCACGAGCACATCATTCAGCTGAGTTCACTATGTGATTGTCAAATGTCACGATGCGTCGTCACTCTCTCATCTCTCAGGCAAATCACAGTGCAAGCGCTGTTTCGATGCTGCTCATGAGCTGCACTGAGAATTTGATGCTCAAGAAAATTCTCTGTGTGCTCGAGACTCCACGCCTAGTCTTCGCACCCCTAGTCAAAACCTATATACAGTAAAATTGCATTAATGGAAACCGGACGGTATCATAATTTGGCACTTTGTAACAAAGTTTGTATCAAAGTAAAGCAAAATGTTTACTAGCTAACAGACTAGTGCAAATTATGGTACATAAAATTTAACAGATTGCTTCATGTGTTCCACTGTTATCCATTACAATGCCAGAAATAATCTGTACTCTGTAATATAATTTGACTTCTGGGAAAATTGCATACATATTTACTCAGCAATAACTTTTGACTTGTAAATATTGTGAAAAGCACATGAGTTGGTACATTACTAGGTTATGCAACTTTTTGTATCAAAGGTCCAGAAATGGTTATTTTCATTCAGAAATTTTTCCGTTAATACTACTGGATTAGATTAGCTTGCATTTTTTGTTTGCATTTAGAACTTCCTTAACTATCTATGCAGAACCAACACATGGGATGTTGACTTCAGTGGGGTATACAATCTTTGGTGGTTTTACTGTATTTAATTCCCCTATTCTTGTGTAACATGATTTTTCACTCTTTGTTTTTGTGTAAAGCTGCTAACTTGTACTTACTTTCCATTATTATAATGCTTGTAAATATCAACATAGTGCACATGCCAACAGAAAATTTGCAGATTAACTAAACTAGTAACATTTGTGTATACCAGTTCCAGTAAAATTTCGGGAGTTTAGTGTTGCATAGTTGCATCATTAATCATACTTCATATTAAATGAATTATTAACATCATACAGCTCACTTCATTTTGCTGGGCTTGGTTACAAGGCACAAATAACAGTTTTGTACTAACCTGCATTTTTTTTTACAAGTTTTCACTGTAGGTTTAAGGTGCAAGGATTCATGCACTCCAGTAGCAAATGTCCACAGCATCCCTTTTGCACACTGTTATGATAGCATGAACAGGCCTTAATTCGACTTTCACATCCCCTTCCCACCTTTGTTTTATGAGTTTGTACCAATATGGTTTTGCCATTGTAAGTGGTGTGTTTTTAGTAATTTTCATTCCGTAACTATTCCCAGGAAAAGTGCGAGCTTAAATTTCCAGTGCTGGTAATAAACTTTTGTGTATTAAAAATCAGACTATAAATGTCCTAATGTCTTAGATGAATGTTGCATGAATGTTAAATGGTTTGAGTATAATATATTTAATTGTATTACATGTTTTTGTGTAAGTTGTTCCTAATAAAATATTGGTTTTTACATCTAATAGCATGTGCTGTCTACTTTAAAAAAATGTTTATTGTGGTTAGTATAGACAAGTGTTTGAATCACTAACATACCAAAAATACTTTCTTTGTACAGGATTGCATTGCATGGCATGTAATGAGTGTGTTACATTATTTTGAAGAAGAATGCAAATGATAGAGTGGAAAAACACCACTGGTTTGTGGTTTGAATCTTTGTGTTGTGCCAATATTGGATGTCGGTGCTGTGTAACTATAGCGACTTGGTTTGGAGTATTTGCCATGAATACAGGTGAGAGAATAATTATGTATTTTTTAAATTATTTATATTTTTGATATGGTTGTGCAAGTGTTACTTTCCATGAAATGAAAATTAGCAACTTGCATGAAAGTAAATATTATCAAAAATAAAGTTGTGGTTATAAACAATCAGCTGCTATTATTTATTGAAATACATGTGTGTATTGTAGGCTAAATAACATTAAATTTGGCAATTAAATAGCTAAAATTTAGTTTATGTAGCTTTGCAGACATTTTATCACACTAATCAAGCACAGTCTCTCAATAGATGCGCAGCAAACATCCTGTTGAGTCCATTTTGTGTCTGGTGGCCTGCAAGGTCAGAGACTAGGTGAAAGTCATCTGCCAGTTCTCGTGGAGGCAACATGCTTTCTGACCAGTTCTGCCTATTGAATAAAATGTTTTATTTTAAAGACATGTTACTTCCACAAAGACATCACATAAAAACTATANAGTGAAAGTCATCTGCCAGTTCTCGTGGAGGCAACATGCTGTCTAACCAGTTCTGCCTATTGAATAAAATGTTTTATTTTAAAGACATGTTACTTCCACAAAGACATCACATAAAAACTATACTTTTTGCAGTGATGTTTGGATTACTTTGAATCAAATTAAGTCTCTTGATTTTACGAAGTATTGCTCTTAAACACTCAGACCTGTTCAGTAAGCCCACTGTATCTGCAGTATGTGGTTCTGGGAGACCTGCAGATGGGCAAAAACCACAAATGTTCTAGATACCTACCAATGTAAAACAACAATATAATAAAGTATTATTATAAGTGTGTATTAAGACCCTGGTATAAAACATTATTAACCAAATACCAGAAGATCCTGCAAACATAAACAAAAAGTGATAATACATGAAAGAGAACAGTATATGTACACAAAGGGAGAATACATTGCTGTCTTAATATTATTGTAATAAGTAAAACCATAGTAAAAATGTTTATCCAAAAATGACAAGATCAGAACTTGTGGTTGACATAATAATTCATTCTTTCAATTTATTTATTAGTTTTAAATTCATCAAAAAATTACAAGCTGGCATTTTTGTAAATACTAACATGCTTTTACAAAACATACAAATTAAGGTTTCTTTATAAATCATGGTCGACTTTGTTCTATGACCTATTGGGGTTTCTGGGAAAAGTTTTTGAAGTGGTTGGTGAGAATTTTAAGACTTATTTTTACCCATCCCGTATTTGCAAAAAAAAATTTGTAATGTCAGAGAACCAAAATTTTGCAACATAATTTCATCTTCATTGTTCAATGAAATTTTTTCATCATCACACAAGATAACATTATTCTCTCTCAAACAAAAATAATGTTGTGGTAGTTCATAGAATAATGAATGTCATATTTTCATTGCATATAATGATTTCACACACAGAGGCCTGTTAACCTTAGCAACAAATATTGTTTTTTTACAGAATTAATACTCTGATCTGAACGTATTGCCCACCTTAATTAGAATAATTAATCAAACAAATGAGACATTTGTGGATCACTTGGCGAATATCACTTAATTTGGGAATCCAAAACCGCTGTATGAGTGATACCAGTGTCAACTGAGTTCCTGTATGATCAAAGGGAGATGCTCATTTTGAATGATTGAATGTTAAACTGGTGTTTTCCTGGTAAAATTTGTGGATGCCAGTAGTTAGAAATAGAGAGTTCTGGGGTGGGGATCAGGGATCAGATTTATTATTATTATTATTATTATTATTTTCCTTTTTTCCTCTCTAAATTTTGCTTTTTCCCAAAAAAAAAAAGTCTGAATTTCCCTCAAAATTTTGGATCTCGTGCACAATCCGGATGGAGCCGGCTGAAAATTGTGCAATGTCAGCCAGAATGTGCAAGCAGGTACGCGAGGCTCTCGTCTCTCATTGGCTATGTGAGGCTCTCGGAAAGATCTCATCTCATTGGCTACGTGAGGCTCTCTGAAAGATCTCGTCTCATTGGCTACGTGGNCTTTCAATTTATTTATTAGTTTTAAATTCATCAAAAAATTACAAGCTGGCATTTTTGTAAATACTAACATGCTTTAACAAAACGTACAAATTAAGGTTTCTTTATAAATCATGGTCGACTTTGTTCTATGACCTATTGGGGTTTCTGGGAAAAGTTTTTGAAGTGGTTGGTGAGAATTTTAAGACTTATTTTTACCCATCCCATATTTGCAAAAAAAAATTTGTAATGTCAGAGAACCAAAATTTTGCAACATAATTTCATCTTCATTGTTCAATGAAANTATTTGCAAAAAAAAATTTGTAATGTCAGAGAACCAAAATTTTGCAACATAATTTCATCTTCATTGTTCAATGAAATTTTTTCATCATCACGCAAGATAACATTATTCTCTCTCAAACAAAAATAATGTTGTGGTAGTTCATAAAATAATGAATGTCATATTTTCATTGCATATAATGATTTCACACACAGAGGCCTGTTAACCTTAGCAACAAATATTGTTTTTTANAATGTCATATTTTCATTGCATATAATGATTTCACACACAGAGGCCTGTTAACCTTAGCAACAAATATTGTTTTTTACAGAATTAATACTCTGATCTGAACGTATTGCCCACCTTAATTAGAATAATTAATCAAACAAATGAGACANTTTTTTACAGAATTAATACTCTGATCTGAACGTATTGCCCACCTTAATTAGAATAATTAATCAAACAAATGAGACATTTGTGGATCACTTGGCGAATATCACTTAATTTGGGAATCCAAAACCGCTGTATGAGTGATACCAGTGTCAACTGAGTTCCTGTATGATCAAAGGGAGATGCTCATTTTGAATGATTGAATGTTAAACTGGTGTTTTCCTGGCAAAATTTGTGGATGCCAGTAGTTAGAAATAGAGAGTTCTGGGGTGGGGATCAGGGATCAGATTTATTATTATTATTATTATTTTCCTTTTTTCCTCTCTAAATTTTTCTTTTTCCCAAAAAAAAAAGTCTGAATTTCCCTCAAAATTTTGGATCTCGTGCACAATCCGGATGGAGCCGGCTGAAAATTGTGCAATGTCAGCCAGAATGTGCAAGCAGGTACGCGAGGCTCTCGTCTCTCATTGGCTACGTGAGGCTCTCGAAAGGATCTCGTCTCTCATTGGCTACGTGAGGCTCTCGAAAGGATCTCTTCTCTCATTGGCTACGTGAGGCTCTCGGAAAGATCTCATCTCATTGGCTACGTGAGGCTCTCTGAAAGATCTCGTCTCATTGGCTACATGGGGCTCTCGGAAAGATCTTGTCTCCGATTGGCTACGTGAGGCTTTTGAATGGATCTCGTCACTGATTGGCTATGCAGGACTCTCGAAAGGGTCTCATCACTGACAGCTAGCACCATTCATATTAGCTGAAGAATGTTAGGTTCATTGCCCCCTGTCATGCAACTGCTCACATCATAAGCATAGTTGACCCTAATTTCCAAATTGTTTAAGATACAGTCATCAAATTCATAACATAGACATCTCTCCCAACAACAAAAATGACCGCATGGTCATTATGGCCTATGCAAACTTATAAGCCATCTTAGCTGAAGAATGTTCGTGTTCATTGCCCTTTCCCCCATCATACAACTTCAACGAAGCGAGCAGCTTATCATGAAGGATGCTGCCGCACACAACTATAAAGGGGCCTTAAATGTTACGCGAGGCTCTCGAAAGAGTCTCGTCACTGACGAAGCTAGGAGCTTAACATGTTATGAGAGATTCCCGTCTCTACCGCACACATTGATAAAGGGGCCTAACATGTTATGCGAGGCTCCCGTCTCTACCGCACACGACGATAAAGGTGCCCAACATGTTGCACGAGGCTCTCAAAGAGTCTTGTCACAGACGAAGCTAGGTACCTAACATGTTACGTGAAGCTCCCGTCTCTACCGCACACGACGATAAAGGTGCCCAACATGTTGCACGAGGCTCTCAAAGAGTCTTGTCACAGACGAAGCTAGGTACCTAACATGTTACGTGAAGCTCCCGTCTCTACCGCACACGACGATAAAGGAGCCTAACATGTTGCACGAGGCTCTCAAAGAGTCTCGTCACTGATGAAGCTAGGAGCCTAACATGTTGGCAAATATCCCGTGTCTGCCGCACACGCCGATAAAGGAGCCTAACATGTTATGTAAAGCTCCCGTCTGATTGGCTACGCAAGGCTCTCAAAAAAGGCCCCCTTCCCCACCAGTATCTGCCACAACGTCCCCTACTGCGTGGCCCCTTACTTCACACACACACACACACACACACACACCACTTACCAACACCTTGCAGTATTGCCCTTCGCACACATACGTCCACACACACAAACTGTGAATGAATGATGACCGAAGCCAGCTAACGATCAAATATAAGGAAAAGATTTCTCTACGAGCGCCCGGCGGACCGGACACACTATTATTATGCAGAAACTTTCTTGAGCAACTTTCTCGACAAACGAGAACGCACTAGTGGTCCCAGCACCAGCCATGAGTGCACTACGGGTTCCGTGGAGACCTAGAAAACTTCTCACGCCTGCGGCAAGGAAAATGACTGCAGTGTCAAATATGATCAAAGCGCACTTATAAGCATAGTTGGATGTAATTTCCGAACCGTTTAAGATTCAGACATTAAATTCGTAACATAGTCCTGTATGTCCTTAGAACACATACAAAAAACCGATGGAGCNCCGTTTAAGATTCAGACATTAAATTCGTAACATAGTCCTGTATGTCCTTAGAACACATACAAAAAACCGATGGAGATATAGTCTGTAATAGTGATATCTGTGTTGCTATCATATTAATAAGTTTGGTAAAAGTTAGAATACATGTTGACTTCAGAAAGAACAATTGATCACAAGGAACAACAGCGAAAATGACTACAATACATCTAGTGCGATACTCACTACGCTACTTGTAAATACTGTTTTTCTTTTCTTCTCACAAAACTTTCTTTTAAATCATTATTCACACAAGAAAGACATCACTGCTACACGCTGATGCAAACAGATATGAAAATAATTATAAAACAAATAGTTATATGCTTTTAACAACGTATGTATATTGTAGCGTATTGTGTGAGCAACGCACACATTTTGTTATGTTAGGTGAAAAAGTTACAGTTGTGAAGTACGGGAACGATAAGGGCAACATGACTATACACTCATTGAGATTTATATAAAAAATGAAAAGAAAAGGAAAATATTTATAAGCCCATATAAGCGGGCATCATGTAAAATGAACATAATTTCGTTGTTGAGCGTGGTGGAGGAAAGCAGGGTGCTACTACTACATTCATCTACTATGAGCATGTACTCTGCTACAATATTAAGATGGAAACAATGGTTGAAGACTTACCATTTGCAACAGCAAGAAGTCCTGAAGAGATGCTACAATCAGTACAGTATCATTGTTACTACTGTGATTGTGAACTCTGCTACAATATGAAAATGGAATCAGTGGTTGAAGACTTACAATCTGTAACGCAGACAACAGCAAGAGACCCTGAAGAGTTTTTGCAAGCATTATGATATCAATGTCGTTATTGTGGAAATGCTTTTAGTCAACGTTGTAATGTACGTCACCGTGAAAGTGCCCATTGCATGTTCAACCCAGCAAACAAAGTGTTCCACTCTGATAACTGTGATGATGTGTGTATCGGCAATGATATCTTGTATAGACATAACAAGAAGTGCAAAGGGTGGGTTTGTTGTTCATCGGGAATCAAGTGCATGTATTGTGGCAAGACATTCAGTAGGCACACCAGAACCAAACGACATGAAGATAGTAATTGCAAATTTGCCATCGTCTACAAGACCTACCCATGCGATAACTGCTGTGCAGTATATGCGAATAAGAGTAGTTTGTTTGCTCACAGCAGGAATTTTTCTGCAAAAAAAACACTTACTGTAAATGTTTGGCTCAAATGAAGATTATGTTAAGCATGTAGCAAAACACAATTTTGTATTCTTATTATGACTAGTCTGTAAATAAAGATAAAATTATATACATTATTTCTGTGTTATTCATGTATCTTAACCCATGCTAATATTAGGTTTACCTACATCACTAGGGAAAAAAAACTGATTTTGTCTAATTCTGAAAGTGCATTAATAGTTTTTGTATAGTGACAAGTCTCGAACACAGTTACCTATCGGCGGGAAATTTCCGCTGTGAAGTATGGGATATTGTGAAAACGATAGAACGTTATTATAGTGGTCAGATAATGTTACTAGATAACATGACAAACAGAAAGATTAAATCACTTGTAGCACTCGGATGCCGATCTAGCATACCTGCCTAAAGAATTCCTTCTCACATATGTACAACCCAAAATAAAACCCATCTACAAATACCTACCTGTCTATCTGCAGCAGGACAAAGAGATTCTTGGCTGTCTCTCATGCCTAGGATGTTTTCAAGATAGCTTGCTGATGCAAACAGATATTAATGCAAAGAGTTATCTGCTTGCTGATGCAAACAGATATTAATGGAAATAGTTATATCGTTTTTAACAACCTTTGTACAATGAAGAGCCGAAATAACTGGTACCTTTAATGATTCTCCTCAGTCGTTGTTTGTTCAGTTCGTTCACAATCTTTTTCCGGCCGCAGTAATGTCGAAGATGTGATGTTTTACCGGATTCCCCATATTTACAGTACACCCGTGAAATGGTCGTACACGAAAATCCAAATTGTAACGCTACCTCGGAGATGCTATGTTCCATCTCTCGTGCGCCGACTATAACACCAATTTAAACTCGCTTAAATCTTGATAACCTGCCATTGTAGCAGCAGTAACCTATCTAGCAAATTTGCCAGACGCTTGTTGTCTTATATAGGCGCTGCCGAGCATCGCGTTACTCTGATTGGTTCCATGCCTCTGTTATTTGCATACGCACGCTTATACCAGTTTTTTTTTGGGTCGTCAGTGTATATTGCGCGAGCATTGTGTGCTCTCGTCACTTTTATGAAGCTGAGAAGCACAGGTGCGATCAGGTCAACACTACTACGTATTGATACAAACAGATACAAAAAAGGTAAGGGAAAAATAGTCGTAAACACTTGACAACCATTGAAATTACATAAGCGCCGGGACTGTACGCTGTGTGTTAAATTTTGCTGTACAATATCAGACCGCCCTGGTCAGTACAGCAGAATAGCAAACAATTTTCTTACAAACCGACTGAAACGAAACTATTACAATCAGAGTACAACACTAGCAGTGGAACACACCACGCCGCCCCGGACGTAATGCGCTCAACAGGAAATATGTGTGGCAGTGACATAGAAAACAAGTCTAGAAAGAGTTGTGTTAGACCCCGGGTCACACACACACACACACACACACACTTTCCTTTTACGAGAGGAATTCAGTTATACATTACGAGGTATCAATTTATCCAGTTTTAAATACTACACTATATATACGCATACTTATTTGAATTCGTAGTATTTATAGTGTTAGAACTGTAAGCACATATAAAACAACATACATTCAAACCATTCGCCACGCAAGAGAGATGACACTGCTATGTGCAGTTTATAGGAAATAACTAATGTATCGTGACAGCATTGGAGACAGTGTATCATCCTTGAAAATAAGGTATCGCAGGTGTAAATCCCATAGAGAGTCCGACCATTTCACAGGTAAAAATACGACATGATATGTAATTTAAAAAACTTCTATATTATATATATTTAAGTATCGAGCTCATCAAGAAAAAATCACAATGAACTATATCTCCAATAAAATATTTTCTTACATGAGCATACTCTACGTAATTCATCTCAAATATTACGGCATTTATAAGTAGGTAACAAGCAGGTAACGCTATGACCACATGAGACTGACAACACGAACCATCATGTCGTGATAATCTTATAAAAGCATGTCATTAAGTTTACACACATCTACAACGTTCATGTACATTGTTATAATATAAAGATGGTATCATTGGTTGAAGACATACCATCTGTGACTGCATCCTCAACAGCAAGGGACTCTGAAGATTNAAATCACAATGAACTATATCTCCAATAAAATATTTTCTTACATGAGCATACTCTACGTAATTCATCTCAAATATTTACAACCTGTCCGGCATTTATAAGTAGGTAACAAGCAGGTAACGCTATGACCACATGAGACTGACAACACGAACCATCATGTCGTGATAATCTTATAAAAGCATGTCATTAAGTTTACACACATCTACAACGTTCATGTACATTGTTACANGTTTACACACATCTACAACGTTCATGTACATTGTTACAATATAAAGATGGTATCATTGGTTGAAGACATACCATCTGTGACTGCATCCTCAACAGCAAGGGACTCTGAAGATTTGTTCCTTAAATCACAACAGGAAAGTAGTCATTGCATGTTCACCTGCAGTGATAGTCTGAATAGACATAGCAAAAGAAATATAAAGACAATGTTTGCTGTTTAACAGGAAGTGAGTTGGAAGTATTGTATTAAAACATTCACTTACAAACTACCAGCCATTTATAAACATACATAGCAGTAGATACATTTCTTAGTCAATAGGAATTTAAAAATAAACATTTTATTTTTTTATATTTATTCATATTCTTAACCAAATCATATGCATATGTACAGAATATGTCGTGCAATAAAGTCATTAGCTCTGAGTTCACCAATAATCAAATTTATCTCTTCGCGGGCAGAAAGATATTCACTTCTCTACAATGGAACCACCACCTATTAGCCTATCAACCATATCACTGAAGTCTTCAGAAAATAAGTAGCTAGACTTCACGGCACTTTTTGCAGAATGTTCGCGATACATGTCTGCATCTATGTTTTTCTATGATGAGTAGGTTGTTAGATACCTCTGGGCCAGAGTACTAGGTTCGAATCTGCGTTTATTCTGTCCCAACTTCAAGTAGCTCTTATGTTCAGCAAAACATTTATGCTTTTGCTTTGCAGATGTTGACACTTCGTCATCATCAGTAGAATATATATATATATATATATTACATATTGTTAGCAATGAACTATATATATGCAACAAAATACGTTAATACATGACTGTACTCAATGTATGTTCACCCCAAATACTTGTAGTCTGTCGGACATTTATAAGTAGGTAACAAGCATGTCATTCCGTAACAACACGAGGCGGACAACATGTACATTATGTTAGGCAAAAAAAATTTACTTTTGGAAGTGTGGAACATTAAGGACAACACTGCCATGCACACTGATGTAAATTAATGTAAAAAAAAATGTAAAGGATAATAGTTACGAAATCAATTCAGTTATATAGAACAAGGTAATAATTTATTCCGTTCGAATACAACAAGCAGTAAATATTAGAATGACTCTTTAAAAAAATATCCCTTAATATAAACTGTCGTTTGTAGTGGATATCGTCCCTACACACTTTAGGTCTATAAAAGCAGTCCGGACCGACACTACACATTGCTTAGAACATCTTTCTCTCATCCAGAGGCCATAGTGAAAATTTTTCGATATGATGTTCGAGTAGCTAGAAAAGTTTATAGTCTTTCATAAATATGGAAAGATTAAATCACTTACACCAAACAAGAGAGATACTGAGCTCGCATACCTACCTAAAGAATTCATTCTCCCATATACACGACATTAAATAAAATCTGTCGACAAATGCCTATCTGTCTAACTGCAACAGGACAAAGAGATTCTCGACTGTTCTACGCCTACAATGTTTTCCAGATAGTGCTACCATTACAGAAACACCAGATCCCAGGTGCTGGTGTAAGAGACATCNCTACGCCTACAATGTTTTCCAGATAGTGCTACCATTACAGAAACACCAGATCCCAGGTGCTGGTGTAAGAGACATCAGGAGCGAGCAGCAGCAAAAGAAAAACAAGGCACCACCAACACTGAAAGATGAACGTGTGTAAAGAATATAATAATAATGGTGTGTGGGGAGTGCACCCAGGGCAAGGCAACACCCTCANTGAAAGATGAACGTGTGTAAAGAATATAATAATAATGGTGTGTGGGGAGTGCACCCAGGGCAAGGCAACACCCTCAGAGTGACTGTCTTTCCAGCTGGGACCCGTAGGTGACGGTCATCCCCGGGCATGACCTGTAGTGCGCTCATGGCTGGTGCGGGGACCAGTAGTGCGCTCTCGTTTGTCAAGCGCTGCTTGAGAAAGTTTCTGCATAANTGACTGTCTTTCCAGCTGGGACCCGTAGGTGACGGTCATCCCCGGGCATGACCTGTAGTGCGCTCATGGCTGGTGCGGGGACCAGTAGTGCGCTCTCGTTTGTCAAGCGCTGCTTGAGAAAGTTTCTGCATAATAATAATAATGTGTCCGGTCCGCCAGAAGCTGGCAGAGAAATCTTTTACTTATATTTGATCGTTAGCTGTGTTCGGTCGTCATTCATTCATAGTTTGTGTGCGAGGATGTATGTGTTCGAAGGGCAACGCTGCGAGGTGTAGGTAAGTGATGTGTGTTTTTGTGAAGTAGGGGGTCTCGCAGTCGGGGACGTTGTGGCAGGGACTTTTGGAGGAGAGGAGTACTTTTGAGAGCCTTGTGAAGCCAATCAGAGACGGGAGCCTCGCGTAACATGTTAGGCCCCTAGCTTCATCAGTGACGAGTCTCTTTTTAAAACCTCGCGCAACATGTTAGGCCCCATTACCGTCGTTTGCGGTAAAGACGGGAGCCTCACGTAACATGTTAGACCCCTTTATCTGCATGTGCGGTAGAGATGGAAATCTTGCGTAACATGTTAGGCTCCTTTATCATTGTGTGCAGCAGCGTTCTTTATGATAGGCTGCCAGCTTCATCAGTGACGAGACACTTTCGAGAGCCTCACGTAACATGTTAGGCCCCTTTATGATAAGATGCTCGCTTCATTAAAGTTGTAAGATGGGGGAGGGGGCAATGAACACGAACATTCTTCAGCTAAGATTGCTTATAAGTTTGCATAGATCATAAATTACAATGCGGTCATTTTCGTTTTGGTGAGCGATATCTATGTTATGAATTTAGCGACACGTTCAGGAATTACGGACAACTATGCTTATAAGTATGCATAGGGCATAACGGACTCTGATAATTGTCATTGTTGGGGGTGATGTATATGTTATGAATTTGACAACTACACTGGAGAATCAAAAATCTGGTATAGGCGTGTGTATGCAAATAACAGAGGTATGGAACCAATCAGAGTAACGAGATGCAGTCGGCAGCGCATATATAAGACAACAAGCGTCTGGCAAAGTTTATAGATCAGTTACTGCTGCTACAATGGCAGGTTATCAAGATTTAAGTGAGTTTGAACGTGGTGTTATAGTCGGAGCACGAGAGATGGGACATAGCATCTCCAAGGTAGCAATAAAATTTGGATTTTCATGTACGACCATTTCGTGAGAGTACCGTGAATATTGGGAATCCTGTAAAACATTAAACGTGACAGATGTGCAACCTTTTCTCAAATTGGTGCATATTTCAATGCTGGGGCATCAACAAGTGCCAGCGTGCAGACTATTGCATGGACCATCCTTGATATGGGCTTTCGTAGCCAAAGGTCCACTCATGTACCGTTGTTGACTGCAGGACACAAAGCTTTATGCCTCGCCTGGGCCTGCCAACACCGCCATTGGACNCCACTCATGTACCGTTGTTGACTGCAGGACACAAAGCTTTATGCCTCGCCTGGGCCTGCCAACACCGCCATTGGACTGTTGATAACTGAAAACACATTGCCTGGTCTGACGAGTCTCTTTTCCAATTGTATCGGGTGGATGGACGTGTACGGGTATGGGGACATCCTCATTTGATCCATGGACCCTACATGTCAACAGGGGACTGTTCAAGCTNGGGACATCCTCATTTGATCCATGGACCCTACATGTCAACAGGGGACTGTTCAAGCTGGTGGAGGTTCTGTCATGGTATGGGGCATATGCAGTTGGCGTGAAATGGGACCCCTTATACGTCTATATGTGACGGGTGACAGAGATATACGTAAGCATCCTGTCCGATCACCTGCACCCATTCATGTCCATTGTGCATTCCGACGGACAGGGACAATTCCAGCAGGACAATGCGACACCCCACACGTTGAGAGTTTTTACCGAGTGGCTCCAGGAACTCTCTTCTGACTTTAGACACTTCCATTGGCCACCTTAATCACCAGACATGAACATTATTGAGCATATCTGGGATGCCTTGCAATGTGCTGTTCAGAAGAGATCTCCACCGCCTCCCACTCCTATGGATTTGTGGACTGCCCTGCAGGATTCATGGTGTGAATTGCCTCCTGCATACCTTCAGACATTAGTAAAGTCCATGCCACGTCGTCTTGCGGTACTTCTACGTGCTCGTGGGGGCCCTACACGATATTAGGCAGGTGTACCTGTTGTTTTGGCTCTTCAGTGTAACCTAAAATATTCGGAAATTTGTGTCAACTATACTTATGATGTGAGAAGTTGCATGACAGAGGTCAATGAACCAGAACAGTCTTCAGCTAATATGAATGGTGCTAACTTGTCTGTGATGAAACCCTTTCAAGAGCATCGCATAGCCAATCAGTGACGAGATCCATTAGAGAACCTCGCGTAGCTAATCAGAGACGAGATCCTTTTGAGAGCCTCGCGCACCTGCTTGCACATTCCGGCTGACATTGCACATATTTCAGCTGGCTCCATCCAGATTTTGCATGAGATCATAAATGTTGGAAAATTTTAAAGAAAATCCGAGAAATTTTAATGTTTTGGGGAGGAGGGGGAATTTCGAGGGGAAATAGGGTAAAAATCCTATCCCCGATCCCCACGCCCTGCCCTAGAACTCTCTATTTCTAACTACTGATGCCTCTTACTATGTAGTAGTTAAGATCCTTGCAGTATTCTGTCCACCCTGATTCATTGTGATTCGTCAGCAAATTTATGAAGATCCTTGTTTACTTTTAGAATTCACCTGGTGAAAGGTTTGAAGTTTAAGTAATTCTTTATAAAATGCTGGCTGTCGAGCAATTCTAATGCTGATAGTGTCAGAAAGGCTCTTTGCTTGATAACACTGTTGTCTTTCTCTTGTCCTTTGATCGCCTGCATTTTGAGATTAATCTCAAGCAATAAGCCATTTCCCATTCTAGACATAGTAAAGAAGAGAATTTTTTTTATTAATTGAATCAACTACTGGCCTTGTTAGTAATATTAACAGTGGTTTGCTTCTGCTCTGGCAATTCATCAATAGGTTCTGGTGTAGTNCTGATGCCTCTTACTATGTAGTAGTTAAGATCCTTGCAGTATTCTGTCCACCCTGATTCATTGTGATTCGTCAGCTAATTTATGAAGATCCTTGTTTACTTTTAGAATTCACCTGGTGAAAGGTTTGAAGTTGAAGTAATTCTTTATAAAATGCTGGCTGTCGAGCAATTCTAATGCTGATAGTGTCAGAAAGGCTCTTTGCTTGATAACACTTGTCTTTCTCTTGTCCTTTGATCGCCTGCATTTTGAGATTAATCTCAAGCAATAAGCCATTTCCCATTCTAGACATAGTAAAGAAGAGAATTTTTTTTATTANTGTCTTTCTCTTGTCCTTTGATCGCCTGCATTTTGAGATTAATCTCAAGCAATAAGCCATTTCCCATTCTAGACATAGTAAAGAAGAGAATTTTTTTTATTAATTGAATTAACTACTGGCCTTGTTAGTAATATTAACAGTGGTTTGCTTCTGCTCTGGCAATTCATCAATAGGTTCTGGTGTAGTNAACTACTGGCCTTGTTAGTAATATTAACAGTGGTTTGCTTCTGCTCTGGCAATTCATCAATAGGTTCTGGTGTAGTTCATGCAGAGGGCATTTGTTTGGTGACTCAAATAGCCATGCGGGGTCATGCCACCAGATGCCAGTTTGTCTGAGAACACTTGCATTCTTTCCTCTGTTAAGAATGTCCGTTGAATTGTCCTTGCTAGAAACATGACTCATTCTGGAACCCTAGAATCTTCTTTGATTTTTGCTGCTCTTTTCGCAATGAGAATTTTTCATTGACTTGATTGTAAAGAAACCCATCCAAGCAATGCACTTGAATTAGTCCACATGAAGGCAGTGTTGATAAGGAGACTTAGACTGGTCCTATTTTCCTTTATTGCTTTAACAGTAATGATGCACAGTGTTCCAAACGAGGGATGGACAATACCTTTAATGGTGCCACCTTAGATCATGAACAGATCAAACACCTTTGATCATGAACAGATCAAAGCCACTAAAATCTCACCTGAATATAAATACAGTTACTATATACAGTGGAACCTCTATGTTTTCAACTCAGATGGATTGAAATCCCGCATGCATGGAACATATTCTGTTGTCCCAATTTTTTTTATTTATCTGCATTTCAAGACCATATTAATTGAAAGTTCACATGTATTGAAATTTTTTGTCAGTCCCCTGAGGAACAATGGATAGAGAATCCATNGACCATATTAATTGAAAGTTCACATGTATTGAAATTTTTTGTCAGTCCCCTGAGGAACAATGGATAGAGAATCCACTGTACTTTTGTAAGTTGCTGATCTCTCAATTGTATTAAAATCTGCATGTTGAGAGTAAATAATTTGCCATTCATGAATCATGAGGTAGGGGAGGGAATCATTTGATTGCAGCTTGCCAAAGTTTCTGTAAGATCTTGCATGTTATAGCTGGAACCAAGAAGATGGCTGTAATTGTTGAAAGTGTTGGGTGGTGGCANTGTTATAGCTGGAACCAAGAAGATGGCTGTAATTGTTGAAAGTGTTGGGTGGTGGCAATTAAAGCTAAACAGAAATTTATCTGAAGAAGGTTACCTAATTAGGGGCAAGATTTTGTGGTTTTAATTTTTAAGAATGCAAGATTTTAGTGTTATCTATGTTATTATTGAAAACGAAACTTTATTGCTAAGATGTGTAATTATAGCCAAAATTTTACTGCATTATAGTAATGCAGATTTTATTATTCAGAATTGTGATCAATTAATAGTTGTAGTGTAACACATTTTAGAGTAGAAGCTTCGCTGACCCCCTTCGCGAGCGCCTACCAGTTGACACATGTCACGAGGCATGTGGACAGCCAGAACGGATCGCAGTTACACGTGTCAAGGTTGTGCCGAGTAAGAGCTGACATATCGCCGGAGCACCCGGAAAGTGCTACGTAAATACGTAGGAAAGCGGGAGAAATTGCAGAGCCAAGCAAGAGCATCTCTAGCTTCACGCCTGAGAAAACGACTGACCAATTGAAAGTGGGGGCCACGAATACTCCTCATCCCTACCACCCTTGTAGCCAAACAGCAGAAAAATAAGCTGAGATGGTAAATTCAAGGGGCAGATCACCACTTCTCCCGCCCCCAACCTTCACGAACCATGGCATGTGGTAGAAGGGCTTTGTACTGGAGGCCACCACCTCCCTCCCTTCCCCCAATAAGAGAGACACGTGCAGACAATTAGGGAGAGAGGCTAGAGAGCATATAAGCCAATTTACTCGAGAAGAGGGACACAGTTCATTATCACCGAGCCGAGAGAAGAGTTACGTCAAGAAATCGCGAGAGGACGTCAGAACAGCAGTCTAGGGGAGACGGCACCAAACGAGGGCCTTTTCCAAGGCCGCCCACATCGCCGGATCTCCTCCACAGCCGACAACATTCCAGCAGAGTTAAGTATCAAGTCGCCGCCCAGAGAAGCTCCCCCTCCACCCAGAAGTCGCCCACAGTTAACTAGAGTTAGCCAAAATAGAGTACCACACCTCGGAAGTGTTTCTGTACGTTGTTTTTGTTTAAACTCGAGACAATATATCCATCCAGTTAAGTGAAACGTCAAAAGACTACCTTATTGAAATACCTTCAACCTTCAAGGTACCTTATAGTCTGTGCCTGGAGGAATTAACTCTGACCTTATGAACCACTCTGTGTGCCACAGGTGGGGGATAGCATCATAGTTTATCCTTATTTGCATTTTATAAAATTGAATGTTCATGTAACTGCATAAAAAAAAATATATTTTATCTGGACTAAGACAACACAGAGCAATCATAACCATAGGTTAAAAAATTACTTGTGGGTTTTAAGTTTTTCCTGGAAAGTGTGCATTTTTTTGTCACAATCTTACGTGAAAGACTTGGATGTGGTTTTATATAGAGGGAAAAACATTCAATTGACGTGGTCGAGGTGACCCAGGGCTGGTCGAGGGTAGAATTGCCCCACTCGGTAGTTCGGGCAGTGACAACTCTGGTTAAAAATGCCCGGCGCCATAACTCAGCGGAGAGTTAATGATGTGGATCGTTCGGTCGACGGCCCAGGGGGCCTTGGAATATCTCTGTCAAGTTAAAGATGAAGTTATCACGCACCTAATATTACACTACTTACTCACGTTGACCTCGTGGCGAGACTGTAGGACGTCGCATACCATACGCCTGAAATATATTTACACTGAATTTAACTCTTACGGGGATGTGGGCCTCCTCGCACTCCTGCAAAGTATATTAGAAAAATGTGGGAGGTGCTACAAGGGGGTGTAGCACCCTATGTGTCCCGGAGAACAACGAATAAACACTCACTAAATTTGGTAAAGCTGTTTACTCACGTACTTTGTTACATATTCAGGAAATGGACACGTGAATACTTAAAAACGTACCTAGCACTTATGGCCTGCCAGTGACCTTTGCGTAAAAATGACCTAAGTCAGCGTGGTTTTGTGGAGATACCAGTAGCGTAAAACTCTCAGGTGAGAGTGCAGGCGGTACTCCCCTCGGTACACAAAAGAATTCCAAATGTTCCAGTAAACTACGTTGCTGTAGCATTGAAGTGAGATCAGCCTAAATGATGGTACGAAGGGGATTCGCAAAGCGGACGACCAACGCTGCCGGTCTGGCTCGGGCTTNGTGAGATCAGCCTAAATGATGGTACGAAGGGGATTCGCAAAGCGGACGACCAACGCTGCCGGTCTGGCTCGGGCTCGTGTGCTTAGGCGATCTCGGCGAATGGCGTTGGCTTCCACGACAGGTTGCGTGAACAGACGTCAAGTGCTAAGATATGGCGTAAACACTATATGACATTATTACACTGATGATCACTTATACAAATTAAAGTGAACACATTAGTGACACCCCCGTTGANTAAATTTGGTAAAGCTGTTTACTCACGTACTTTGTTACATATTCAGGAAATGGACACGTGAATACTTAAAAACGTACCTAGCACTTATGGCCTGCCAGTGACCTTTGCGTAAAAATGACCTAAGTCTGCGTGGTTTTGTGGAGATACCAGTAGCGTAAAACTCTCAGGTGAGAGTGCAGGCGGTACTCCCCTCGGTACACAAAAGAATTCCAAATGTTCCAGTAAACTACGTTGCTGTAGCATTGAAGTGAGATCAGCCTAAATGATGGTACGAAGGGGATTCGCAAAGCGGACGACCAACGCTGCCGGTCTGGCTCGGGCTTGTGTGCTTAGGCGATCTCGGCGAATGGCGTCTGCTTCCACGACAGGTTGCGTGAACAGACGTCAAGTGCTAAGATATGGCGTAAACACTATATGACATTATTACACTGATGATCACTTATACAAATTAAAGTGAACACATTAGTGACACCCCTGTTTATTAACAAATGTCTGTTAAGCTTGATGTTGTGAATTTTACAGAGAGTGTTCCCGCACTAAATGAAATATTACCGTAATGGAGACCTTTATAGGCAGTCTCTCTTTATAAAAGCACAATTACCATCTTATAATTATACATTCGACACCGTTTTGTTCTTTGTTGAGAAAAGTCTCTGTATTTCCTTTTCGGTGACGTATTTGCATTTCACTTGCTACAGTGTTGCCATCTCCTGAAGGGATGGACGAGTCCACCTGGGCAAAGGGGTGTGGGTTGCCACACCCAATGGCCCTTAACACAATAACACCCACCCCTGACAGTAGATTTGAATGAATTGAAGTTATGTGATATGTTCTAAAAAGAATGCTGCGCACTATTGGTTGCTTGCACTTTGGGGCACTTAGTACTTAAGCTTCGGCCTACAGGCCAGTTGACGTCACTTGGTGGTGTGTTACGTCGTATGTCGCGGCGCAAGCTGCTACGACGTAACTACCAATGGCTCNATGGACGAGTCCACCTGGGCAAAGGGGTGTGGGTTGCCACACCCAATGGCCCTTAACACAATAACACCCACCCCTGGCTGTAGATTTGAATGAATTGAAGTTATGTGATATGTTCTAAAAAGAATGCTGCGCACTATTGGTTGCTTGCACTTTGGGGCACTTAGTACTTAAGCTTCGGCCTACAGGCCAGTTGACGTCACTTGGTGGTGTGTTACATCGTATGTCGCGGCGCAAGCTGCTACGACGTAACTACCAATGGCCCATGCGCCCAACGGCTGTGGCTTTGGGGTAAACACAGTTTCAGATCGCCTACTAATTTATTACAAGAGTTACCTCTTGTAATAAATAAAGTAGGACAGTCTTTTTAGTCACATAATACCTATTGGCAAGAAGGTGCAGGTTCCGTTCCTGTCAACCTGCACTACGCACTCTTGGCCTGATGTTGTTGGTGCGGCTCTGTGCAGCTGGTGCAGTGATGTGACTGTGGTGGTCAGAGTGGGCACAAGGCGCTCGTGAACGCGTGGTTCATGTCACAGTCTTGGAAATTAAATTATATCTTTTCTTTTACAATTTTGCTTTTCTTTAAATTTTCATTTCAGTCTTATCTGCACACTATCTGATATGCTGTTATTCATTCAGTTTAAATGATAACCTAAAATCAATTTTTTTCTTCCCATTGTCTGAAAAACTTATTCTAATCACCACTTGGTTTATACATTTTTGGATACAATTTGTCATGGTTTCACAGAAAGTGTGTTTTGGCAAAATTTATGTGTTATGTGGTTTATTAATGTGAATTTCTGTGTTTTCTGTTTTATTACTATTCACCTTATAATCATGGCTCTAGCCATAATAAACCTAAAGTGCAAGTGACACTACCATTATTCATAGTGATGGGTGTAGCCTTTTCACTCAGCTCTGTTCGAACAGCAGTTATGGCTTCTGAGCCATTTGATGCCCACTTTAATAATTTAAAACATTTTTTTATCGGACTGATTAGTTTTGCTTGTATTTTCAGTAAATCTTCAAGGGTTTGTGCACCACTTATTAATTTGTCTACATACATATCCCTTGGAAGGATTGTAGCAGTAAGTGGATGTTCCGGTTCTTTATTAAAAGAGTCAGTTCTTTGAGGCAACATGTAGTCAAGAAGGGAGTTGATGCTGTATCATAGGGTACTGTTGTGAGATGTTAAATTTTAAGTTTCTCTGGGAACTCTCAAGATTAATTTTT
Source organism: Clitarchus hookeri (assembly GCA_002778355.1). Classification (NCBI taxonomy): domain Eukaryota; kingdom Metazoa; phylum Arthropoda; class Insecta; order Phasmatodea; family Phasmatidae; genus Clitarchus; species Clitarchus hookeri. The sequence continues at coordinate 161,768 of NQII01000253.1, forward strand.
TTTAGATCTGTACCCTGGAATCCATCTGGATTTGGAGGTACCTTTTTTCAGTGTCAGCAGTGGAAGCAAATGGTTGAGAGTAAAATCTTGATATAATATAATTGTAGGCCCAACAGTCAAAATGTCATTGAANGCAGTGGAAGCAAATGGTTGAGAGTAAAATCTTGATATAATATAATTGTAGGCCCAACAGTCAAAATGTCATTGAAGGAAATATCTTTGCTAGTCTTGGAAGATGCATCAAATATGTGTGTTCTTAAGGTTGAACTGATTTCTTTTATGACTGCGTGATTGGCATATAATAAGCAGCTCCATCATTTGACCCCTTTGTGTTTTAGGTACAAATACAGTCTCTCTCAAGTGTTTGTACTCCTTCGTAAATGTGATGGAATCTTGTTGCAATGTAGGTTTATCACACAGCAGAAACCTTTGTGGCTGCATTTTCAAGCTACTATCATGCGAAACAAACTACACACAACCTGGTGACCTTGAATGTTGCCAGACAATATCCATTCCAGGATTGTTTCTTAGATTACTTGGGGTCCTGGTGTCTTTGTTTTCTATAACATAATAAATCAAAACAGTCTTTCCCCGATGAGATCAATGTGCCTGGAAATTTTAATGTTGGATCGGCAAGTTCTACATAAGCAATAATGTTCCAGAGCTTTATATTAATTAGGGTATTCAGTAGGCAGCCAGTAATTATAGGAATGATTGAACATGTAATTTTAGTGCTGAAGTTGCAAGTCCTTGATTAATGTACATTTAATGGACAGTCACTATAAGAGACACTATTATTTGTTTCCTTTAATTTGCACAACGGACACAAAACCTGCTTCAATGGATGTATTTGCACTGCTAGCTGGCAGTAATGACATTACTGGAAAGCATTTTTGAAGCGTTGCTTTGTGTAAACACATTCAGCATAATTCCACGTATCTGGCAATGCATTTTAGCTCCACCCTAACCTGGTTACCTACTTTTCCACACAGGTGCAAGATTTTTTTCACTAGGGAAGGGAACTCCAAGCAGTTTTGTAACTGATTATAGACTTTTCTCATGGTGCAGGATTTGAATTTTATCAAGAAATATATCTGGTTATCTGTTAACATTTGAGTTTAGTTCATTCTGGCTTGTTAAAGTTAATATTGTTCATGTTCATTGTTGTAATTTATGCAGTGCATTGAAATAGCTACGCAACAGGTTTGACCTGCCACAATAAAAGGTGGCAATCTGTTTCTCTCTCCATAAAATGGATGTGATACTGCGCAAGTCAGGTCATAATGTTAAAAATATCCATTTTAGGCTGTAAAATTGTGAAGTTTTTAAATGATTAGACTTATAGAAAACTTTGGTATGAGATAGTTATTGGGGATATATTTTAACCTATTGGAGATAAACAAATTTTTGTTGGAAAAATTGTCTATAATTTAGTTGTGGACAATTTTCATCCTGTAGAAAAAATTTCTGCTGCACACTTTTTTTTTAGTTATTGCATGCTAAATGTGTGTGTTTCTGCACAATTGAGAAATCTAATTTTGGCCACTAACATTGTTTCTTGTAGGGAAATGTGATTAAATTAACAGCCTTTCGTATAAAGGGCACTTCCCAAGATCATAACTTATCCATTAATCAAGGACTTACTGTGTTAACTATAGACTTAAAATTGTNATAAAGGGCACTTCCCAAGATCATAACTTATCCATTAATCAAGGACTTACTGTGTTAACTATAGACTTAAAATTGTTAATGCTTTGTGATGCTTTTGCAGTTGCATTACTAATGCCAGTAATAGGTACATGATTACAAAACTTTCTTAACCTTAACTGCTGAAAAGCTGAGTCTGGTAAGGCTCTGTAAGAATGTCTTTGACAATTCATCACATACATTAAAAAGAGCAGTAGGCAGAAATACCAATTTTGATGCACATTCCTTAATAGTCNTAAAGGGCACTTCCCAAGATCATAACTTATCCATTAATCAAGGACTTACTGTGTTAACTATAGACTTAAAATTGTCAATGCTGTGTGATGCTTTTGCAGTTGCATTACTAATGCCAGTAATAGGTACATGATTATAAAACTTTCTTAACCTTAACTGCTGAAAAGCTGAGTCTGGTAAGGCTCTGTAAGAATGCCTTTGACAATTCATCACATACATTAAAAAGAGCAGTAGGCAGAAATACCAATTTTGATGCACATTCCTTAATAGTCNCTTTGACAATTCATCACATACATTAAAAAGAGCAGTAGGCAGAAATACCAATTTTGATGCACATTCCTTAATAGTCACAGTAACTTTTAACATCACTTGTATTGCCATATTTGACTGTAATGTCTGAAATAGTATCCAATTTATTTAGTACAAAATGATCTCGACTGCCCGACTTATCATGGAAGGTCACAGTGGAGGAGTGTGTTGCATTTTTGACCACAATGACTGCTGTCACATTGGTAATATATATGGCATGCATGTAAACAGTTATAGCAGAGATAATGTTAGGGGCCCAATAGCAGTCGTTACTTTACACTATTCTTTTTGAATAATTTACATTGATATGATGCACAAGCTTCTCTTTACAGCATACATATAACTTAGTGGCTACATATATCTTAGATGAATTATCTGACTTTACCTTTGACAGAAATTGCTTATGTGCTGGAATTATTACTCCTTCATTGCCTCCAATGCAGGACATCATATGTCAAAAATGTAAAAAGCCCATCAGATGTAGGAAATTGCTAAGTAGGTAAACTTAGTTACCATCCCCATCTAGATTTGGGATCCGGTCTGTCAATGACTAATTAGACAATCATTACTTCCTTAACTCTTAACAATGTGATGTGCTTACATTGCATTTAAATGACCCGTAAATGCGTCCAGAAGCTTTCCTAATTTGCTGACTATTGGCCTCTAATAGGCCCTTGATGCATCTTACAGTAAGCCTTTTTATGGAGTACCGTGTAATAAGGGCAACCCGTGTGACACTGTACTTCACTGCAGTAATAGGAAATCTGTGCACTTCTCCTGTAATAGATGAAATTATATAGTGAAACTTTCATATGGCTGCAAGTTCATTGTTGCTGTGTATCGTGGCAACAAATGTATCATGATTGGCTGCATGATTGAATTTTAAAGTTATCACACCTTAATTTAAAAACCCCGTGTCTATCTGGGGCTACAAACATGTATTCAGTGCTGCTATAACATCCAAATAATAATATTATGAAACTCTTGCAATATTCTAAATTAGCATCAATCTCATTATCATTTAGTTTTAACTCTTGACTAGATGCATTTAAATTTCAATAAATATTTCTTCTGCAGCTTGATGTCTGTCAATTAACTGCTCTAAATTTAGTGGGTAGTTAGACTTGCATATGTCTGAATGTGTTAAGTCTACCATTTGAAATAAAATACTTTTTTCATCAACAAATTGACACCCGTCAAATCCATATTGAATCGGAAAAAACTATTTGGGACAATGGAGTCTAATCAGACTGAAGCCTTGGGTTAATGGTAGTAGGTACCTTTGAGGTGTTATACCACGTACCTTNGACAATGGAGTCTAATCAGACTGAAGCCTTGGGTTAATGGTAGTAGGTACCTTTGAGGTGTTATACCACGTACCTTTACAGGAAGGTAGGTTAATTTATATGTGCAGACTGCTTGGCACTGACTGTGGCCCAGGGGTAGATGTGATCTTCCTTGGGCACTGGTCTTATCCAGGGGTTGTGTTTCCCAAGAAGTTTGGTCGGAAGAGCGAAAANGACAATGGAGTCTAATCAGACTGAAGCCTTGGGTTAATGGTAGTAGGTACCTTTGAGGTGTTATACCACGTACCTCTACAGGAAGGTAGGTTAATTTATATGTGCAGACTGCTTGGCACTGACTGTGGCCCAGGGATNAATCCATATTGAATCGGAAAAAACTATTTGGGACAATGGAGTCTAATCAGACTGAAGCCTTGGGTTAATGGTAGTAGGTACCTTTGAGGTGTTATACCACGTACCTCTACAGGAAGGTAGGTTAATTTATATGTGCAGACTGCTTGGCACTGACTGTGGCCCAGGGATAGATGTGATCTTCCTTGGGCACTGGTCTTATCCAGGGGTTGTGTTTCCCAAGAAGTTTGGTCGGAAGAGCGAAAAGAGGGGTCACTGTTTTGAGGCCGAGCTACCAACTAAAATTCTCATTGGGGTTTTTTTTTCTCTAAGCGATTTGATACCTGTGTTAGTCTTCTCTCTCCAGGTCTTACTGAATGGGTACAAACCCCAACACGCAGCCAAAGGGGCTGGTGTAGCAGGTCAAGTCAAGCTTCACACAAGGGGTGAAGATGTTCCGCAAGGCCCAGGTTTTGTCCAGCGCTTGCTTGCTGATGCTTTTGTTGGGCACTATCCCTCTTCCGATCTCATGTTAAGTTGAACAGTCTCTTGTGGGTGCTGAAGGCACTGGTCAGACAGAACCATCTTTTTTCATTCTCCCCTGCGACTGGAGTATGATGGCATAGGGTAGATGGGGTAACCAAAGGGTGAGGTGGTAGGTAGGGGCAAGGCAATGAGGTAAGGGGTTTACAGGAGGTCTCTCATGTTTGGATTTGCAGTTCCCTAATACTCCCTCTATATATGGCAGAAGTCGGCAGGATATATTCCTCCTGGCTACAAATCTCTGTCGCTGGTAGGTCTAGATGTGGTGGATCAAACAATTTCACGAGTTCCCTGCACTCCGGGTGTGCCAGGGACCATGGGACCACTGGCTCTCATCCTCTAACCCTCTGTCCCTGGCAGATATGGATGTTATGGATTAAACCGAGGTTTTTGAGTAGAAGCATGACTCCTGATTCCCTTTGGGTGTTGCGAGTGTTAGAAGCTGGGTATTATGCTCATGAGCACTATCCAAATTATCCAAATGAGGAGAGTCTGCACCGGGCACCTGATCTGGAAGTACGCACACCAAACCCCTCCCCCCCTACTAGAGCGCAATCACTCCCGCCCCTTCTGTCCCTATCGTTGGGTACTGCCTAGTACTGCTGGCTGCTGTGATTAAGATAAACAAAAGGGTGGGTGACATGCTTAAATACACCCCACTCATTTTCCCTTAACGTTGAATCACCTTCTCAATGTGGTGGTAGCAACGGCTCGCTGGTTCTCTCGTAGCTGGCATCTTTGGGTATGGTAGGAAGGACACAGCTGTAATTCTGCCTACTCTTAATGGTACTGCTTACAAGTTGAGCTTTGCATTTGTACAAATTCTAATTTCTCTAAACAATTCCACGGTTCAGCCTATATTCTGGCTAGAATAACTGAGCAAATTTTATACCCCTTAAATTTAAATTACAACACTGCGATCAAAAAGCTAAACTGTATCTGTTAGTTGAGCACCCACTTCTGTTTATATACTAGACTCTATACGTATGCCATGTTCTTTGATTTACAATATTTACAACATATTGCACTCCTAAAACAATCTGTTAAGCACTTCTTCTTTGCTTCTGCTTTCCCTTGAAAATGGTTTACTTTCTATCTCATACATGTCATTTTGGCTTAAGGCCTGATTAGGCTCACTGCTAGACATTATTTACAGATATTGGACCCTGCCCTAGATTCTACAATACTGTCAGCTCGTGTGCCTTAGCAAACAATGCCTATTTCTTAGTTTCATAACTTTGGTGTGCTTCCCCGCAAAAGCTAATGACAACACCATCTGTATTTTATCCATATTCTTTAGTCCAACTTTCCCTGAAAGAAAGAATATGTCTATATAATGCATTTGGCAGCTGAAAGCCTCTAGTCTATTATCATCATCTTGGCCACTTTTCTCACCACACTGGCATTGTGGATCACTGCAGGTGTTAGCTGGCCACTGGAACAATGGTGGGCGTCCCAGGTAGACTCCCTGTAGAAACTGGGGCGTGGCTGCCCTCTGTAAGCACATTGGCACCACTGCTGTTCTTTCTGGTCTGAAACCTGGTACTGCATCATCTATATCCTTTGGCAGCTACACCTGGGCTGTTCCCACTTGGTTGGGACCAAGGAGGATATATAGTTGCACATTTGGAGAGGACATGGTATAGGACAAGCAGCAAAGCAGGGTGAAGCCGGCTATCAGCGTTAACTCTCCCAATTCCTGCACTAGAAGAAAATAAGAATGGCCATGGTTGGCATAGTGCTTTTAAAAAAACTTTCAAACTAAACTCACCCCCACTTAAATATTATTCAACAATATGGCTTGAAAATCGTTCCAGCAAATCTTCAAACGCATCTGTTGATAATGCTGTAATTCATTTTTCTAAATTTGAAATCTTTTTATTTGAAAATATTATAAAGTAATAGCTGCTGATAAGTTTTGCAAATATGCAGAGGGGAAAAAGCATAGTGTAAGAAATAGGTGAAGAAAATAAATTTTGCACATCTCCACATGCTTATCGTTTGGTGAGGTGTTAAAAGAAAAAATGTTTTAGCCACTCATGGCAGCTGCAGTTACACTCTAATGCTTAATCTTAGGAGTGCAGTTAAACTGAAAACAGAATGAACTTGTAATTATGAATATGTTATTGCAGTCATATTTAAAGATACTCAGTTAAATGGTTTCGAATGTGAAATAAATTCTTACACCTCTTTAAATGAATGCTAAAAATATTAAGAAGTAGCAAGNAGTTAAATGGTTTCGAATGTGAAATAAATTCTTACACCTCTTTAAATGAATGCTAAAAATATTAAGAAGTAGCAAAAAAACACTCCCGTAATTATTTCTAATTGCTTCCATCCCTTATTAATGTTGGTTATTTTTAACTTTAATACATTTAAGGTATTTAACCTGACTTTTATGTATTCCAACGGATGCAGAAAATCCCATCTTACCCAATCACTGTTTTCTTTAAAGGAAGCAGTCGGAGCGCAACACAAAAGAAAAGCTGTTCTTGTTTTCTTACGCATGCGTTATACTTTTATCAGGAAGTATTGGCAATCTNTGTTCTTGTTTTCTTACGCATGCGTTATACTTTTATCAGGAAGTATTGGCAATATGAATAACTTTGGAGACAATGTAACCATGCACAGAGCTTAATATGTTAGAATGATGTACAGGGGACGGACAAAATAATATGAACACCTAACATATACACAATATTTATTTATTAATAAGGTGTTGGGCCACCATTTACTTTTAGAACAGCTGCAATTCTTCGCGGAATAGATTCATAGTGTGTCTGAATAGTTTCGAACGGAATGTTGTCGCATTCTTGTACCAAAACATCCACCAATTGCTTCAAGGATGTTGGAGATGGAAATCTGCTCCCCGCTCTGTGCTCTAAAACTCTCCATAACTGTTCAATTATGTTGAGGTTTGGCGATTGTTTGATGATATTCTGATGCTCCTCAAACCAAGACTGAACCTTCTTGGCTGTGTATACGGGCGCATTATCATCTCGGAATATGGNATATTCTGATGCTCCTCAAACCAAGACTGAACCTTCTTGGCTGTGTATACGGGCGCATTATCATCTCGGAATATGGCAGTGTTTGGCAGCAATATGCTAGTCATAGTAAAAACCTCGTCATTGGGGATGTCGAGATATTCATTCGCAGTAATCCGGCCAGTGATGTGAATGAGAGGACCAGCTGAATACCACGATATAGCNAGTTAAATGGTTTCGAATGTGAAATAAATTCTTACACCTCTTTAAATGAATGCTAAAAATATTAAGAAGTAGCAAGAAAACACTCCCGTAATTATTTCTAATTGCTTCCATCCCTTATTAATGTTGGTTATTTTTAACTTTAATACATTTAAGCTATTTAACCTGACTTTTATGTATTCCAACGGATGCAGAAAATCCCATCTTACCCAATCACTGTTTTCTTTAAAGGAAGCAGTCGGAGCGCAACACAAAAGAAAAGCTGTTCTTGTTTTCTTACGCATGCGTTATACTTTTATCAGGAAGTATTGGCAATATGAATAACTTTGGAGACAATGTAACCATGCACAGAGCTTAATATGTTAGAATGATGTACAGGGGACGGACAAAATAATATGAACACCTAACATATACACAATATTTATTTATTAATAAGGTGTTGGGCCACCATTTACTTTTAGAACAGCTGCAATTCTTCGCGGAATAGATTCATAGTGTGTCTGAATAGTTTCGAACGGAATGTTGTCGCATTCTTGTACCAAAACATCCACCAATTGCTTCAAGGATGTTGGAGATGGAAATCTGCTCCCCGCTCTGTGCTCTAAAACTCTCCATAACTGTTCAATTATGTTGAGGTTTGGCGATTGTTTGATAATATTCTGATGCTCCTCAAACCAAGACTGAACCTTCTTGGCTGTGTATACGGGCGCATTATCATCTCGGAATATGGCAGTGTTTGGCAGCAATATGCTAGTCATAGTAAAAACCTCGTCATTGGGGATGTCGAGATATTCATTCGCAGTAATCCGGCCAGTGATGTGAATGAGAGGACCAGCTGAATACCACGATATAGCCGCCCAAATCATAACGGAACCTCCCCCATGCTTGACTGTAGGAAGCAGGCAGTCTGGATCGTAGGTTTCTTTTGGGGTTCTCCATACATAAACCCGGCCGTTTGTAGGAAACAATGTAAATGATGATTCATCGGACCATACCACATTCTTCCAATCGTAAAGTATCCAGGTTTTATGATCGTGGCACCACTTCTTTCGCAGCTTAGCGTTGGCTTCCATTATAAAGGGTTACACAATTGCAGCCCTTCCATGAATGCTAGCTTTGTGGAGCTCCCGCCATACTGTTTTTGTCGAAACAGTATTACTCAAGTGAGTGTTGAGTTCTGCTGACACTTTTGACGCAGTAGTTTTATGTTGTCTGGCCACAATCCTTTTTAATGTTCGTCGGTCTCGGTCAGTTAACTTTGGGTTTCGCCCACTATTCCTCTTCGCCGATGATGTTTTACCAGGTTTTGTGTATGCTATCATTAGCGTCAATACTGTCTCTTGTGAAACGTTAAACAATTCCGTTGTTTTCTTCCCAGACGCTCCAGCTAACCGAGCACCAACGATTTGCCCTCTTTCGAAGTCTGAGAGATCACACATTTCACCGATCGCTTGTTTTACCCGTCGCAGAACAAAGCGTATAATACACTGAATATAACCTAAAAGACTTGACACGTAAACTGTGCAATACATACGCGTCACATTATTTACACGGAAGCAGTGTTGCCAACATGCAACAAAATATACTATATTGGATGGTGTTCATATTATTTTGTCCATCCCCTGTAGTTCTGTCTCCTGTGTGACTGCGGCCTCAGTTACAGATCATTAGTTTGTATTAAATATAATATTTGCTTTCAGTATTTTTACAATGACTGATATTTAATTGTTATTTATCTGCTGTATAATATTTGTATAGTATCCTTTGTATTTCTCACTGTTATTCATTTCAATTTCATATTAAGATTTGCCTTATTAGCAAATGTGCAGGTAACTTTGGTCGTGTTATAAACATTCTGACAAAGTGTATAATTATTCATTCCAAAACTTGCTTACATGAAAAATAGCTTCAATTATGTATTACGATTGAATGTTTACTTAATCTTTTGTTGTAAAAACAACACATCTATTGTATAGTAAAATAAATATTACATGGCTATTGCTAAAAATAAATGACTACACAAAACTTTGTAGGCTTTTTGTAGAGCCAATAAACTGCAGAAAAGTTATATGAAATAAGAAACAATTTTATTAGTGGTCCTACTCAACTGGTTACAATTTATATGTCAATCTTTACTTGCACTTAACGCTAATGATGAAATAAAACCGGCACTATATTACAATGAAACAATACCTGAATCATGTAATACATGAGGAAGTTGTTTGAAGTAAATCTACGCACCAATATCGCTTAACTCTTCCAAGCTGCTTCACGTCAGCTTGATGTTACTCGCCACCTGCAGTATACAGGGTGGTTCGTAAGGTAAGAGTTGCCTCTTTGGTGCAAACTACGGGTGCCTTGGGTGTTGAATAGGGGGTAAACAATGACGTCTCTCAGTGTTTCAGTTTACGAAATTTATATTTGGCTTAAAAGAACAATACGAACATAGACACCTCCGAGACGGTTCCCTGCAAGTTGTGAGCCTGAAGGGCGGCTTTAAAGTACTTGTGCTAACTGCTGCCTACGTCGTGGGAGGAACATTAGGCATCGGGGAATGATCCTTGAGCAACGACGCTGGTACTTAGCTGTATTTGTAGTTCTGGGTGTTCCGGCGGTAGGTTAAGGTCCGGTCATCTGAGCGGCTCTTCACAGGCCTCGGCTCATTCTTGGCGTTGTGGACACAGCTGGCTTCTTCCTTCTTCTGGGGCTGACCCTTTGGCCTTGACGGCTCTCCACGGCTGACTGTTCCGGATTCTCTTCTCTGTGACTTAACTATACGACTGACTCCCTCCTTTTCCCCGCAAGTTGGCTTTTAACCTCTCTCGATGCCCCCCCCAGATCCTCACACGTGTGTAACTCGGGAGGAAAGGAGGGCCTGCGGCCATACTGCCAAACACTGTTTGCCCTTTTCTCATATCGCACCTCGGCACGTGTCCATGTTCTCACAAGTTTTACTCGGTGCGTCGGCGATTTACTAGCTTAACTCGGCACATGTTAACTGCCTGTCCCCCCCCCCCCCNCAAGACGTCGGCTTGTGGTTGCGCCTCTGTCTTGCTTCTTTTCTGCTGGTTTTCCCTGCACGCCCGTTCCCTCAACGTCATGCGTTGTGTGGGCGGACAGCTGGGTTTTCTCTCCTTCCCTTCCTTTCTTGCCCTAGTCTGGTCTGCCGTCGCTCAAGGTCACATGCCTCTGCTAGTTATCAGGCCTGCCGGCCTGGCTGCTAAAAGGATCTATAGCCCGGGCTCTGTGGTAACACACTGCTGAAGGCTGGCTATTTACAATGTACACTTTTACTCTTAACATCATCGCAGGCCATCTAAAACCCAGGAATAGAAGGCTAACTTCTAAGTCAACTTGGACTGTTAAAAAAAAAAACTTAATTCACTTATTCCACGGCATTTGGGGGTTGGCACAAAAGCTGACAGACTGTCATATGGCCTACTTCTGTCGTGGACAGCATGTTACTTGACAAGTTTTCANACATCATCGCAGGCCATCTAAAACCCAGGAATAGAAGGCTAACTTCTAAGTCAACTTGGACTGTTAAAAAAAAAAAACTTAATTCACTTATTCCACGGCATTTGGGGGTTGGCACAAAAGCTGACAGACTGTCATATGGCCTACTTCTGTCGTGGACAGCATGTTACTTGACAAGTTTTAACCTCATTTTTAGACTACATGCTGGTATGTTACATATTTGAACTCGTTAAAACAAGGTAACATACGTCTCTGACTCCCTTACATTATTTACGAACACATTTGAACCCTTGTTGCACGCCATGCTCTACATGATCCATCCGGATCACAGTAATTTTTAATTTATTATGTCTTCTCTGCTTGTGCCATCCTGGTAATGCGGAGGCTTTCTTGACAGTAGCAAACAAGTTGAGTGGCAGACGGCCGGTAATCGAGCAAGGCTGCCTGGCAGCTGTTACGTGTAGTGACATGGTTTCTTTTTTTACTGTTACAGCGGCTCGCAGGCCGTACAAATAAAAAAAAACGCTCTTATCTTACTAGGCTGGAAACTCTGTTCCTGAATTCAAACGAATTTCCTTCACTTTCTGCCGCTTATACAAGCGGTCTTACGGTAGGCGGAAGCAAACACACAATAACATTGGTAACAAATAAACACGCTATAACTCGGCTGATCGCCTATATTTCTAACTTAACACTTATTAAACACAGGTACCGGCATCTGGCCGTTTGAGGCTCTGGGATGTCCGGCCCTTTGTAGTCTCACTAATGTTTCGGCGTCAGGTCGGGCACCCCGCCCTAGTTCTCTCAGCGGGCGACATGAGTTAAACAAACTTACCTCATGCCGCACAGTGTCTGTTACCGGGTTGGTCGGCTCGGCTCCTGGAACTCGCGTGGTCTGTACCTGCATTGTTCTCAATAGAAGTCAGGTCCCTCCCGGCCTCTGCAGGTGCGCCAGGCTGGATTCATCTAGCCTCATTCCACGTCTGATTAGGATGCGGCTCACCCTGCACTGGTACCCTGACAGCGTGCGGCGGGGAAGGCTGCGTCGCCATCCTCTCGTCTTGGTGTCGTGGGACCATCTCCAGACTGCTGCAGGCTCTCGTCCTTGTCGGCTGCGGTCCCCCGGTACATCCTCGCCTCCTCAATGTTTGCTTGGGTTCGGTTCTCCATCGGTGCTAAATCGTAAGGGGCGTCTTGGGGTTGCCCCATACACGCTGCTTGTTTCATTCCACGCCCTCTCTTCCCTGCTACCTTGCTCGTGGTTTTTATTTCTTCTTTGCTTTCACCTACTTACATTAGAAATAAGGCCCACCTACCCAATTTTGCCTTTTAGTTACTCATTGTTTTTAGCCAGGTAAGGGCCTTATTATCGGTTCTGAGAATGAATGGTCTGTCCTCAAGGTAATAGCGGTATTTGCAGACTGCCCAAATGACCGCCAGGCACTCTTGTTCATTACTATGGTAGCGGCCTTTGGTCTCGTTTAGCAGAGTACTAGCGTACGCTATAATCCGTCACTGGTTCTGTGACTGCTCCTGGTATAGAACAGCACCCATTCCGGTTCCGCTTGCATTGGTCTGTAAGATTAGGGGTAATTCTGGCAGAGGTCGGTAGACCTTGGTTATGTCACAATAGCGCCTTTAATTCTCAAAATGCTTCTTCATGTCGGTCGGTCCACTTCCAGCGAGTTGTTTTGGGTAGGAGTTCGTTGAGGGGGGCCATAATGGAGGTGGCATCTGCTATAAAATCTCTGAGCCAATTGCATAATCCCAGAAAACACTTCAATTGTCTCCGGTTGGTTGGTACTCTAGCCTCCTCAATCTCTCGCACTTTCTCTGGCTTCGAATAATTCCCATCTGGGGTAATTACATGCCCTAAATATTCTACCCTGGTCTTCCCGAAGTGGCACTTCTCCAGTTGGCAAGTCAGTCCATGGAGTTCAAATTGTTCCAGGACTTTTTACATGTGTACATTGTGTTCCTCCCAGGTGTGGGAACATCGTCCAGGTACGCTAGGCAAAACTACTGCTGACATCAGTCGTTAGAAAGTAGCAGGTGCATCCTTCAACCCAAAGGGCATTACGCGAAACCGCAGCGTTTCGCCTTCTGGGGTCGTAAACGCAGTATATTTCCTGGACCCTGGGTGTACCGGGACTCGCCAGTACCCACTGCACATGTCTAGAGTGGAGAATATGCGCGCGTCCCCTAGGTCGTGGAGCATATTAGCCAGGTTTATAGTTGGGGGGGCTATCGGATATGTGACATAATTTAAGGCCTGGTAGTTGACACAAAAGCGGAGTTCCCCATCTTTCTTTGGCACAAGCACCACTCCGGCATTATACGGTGAGTCAGTCGGCTCCACTATTCCGTGTGCTTTCATCTCGGCTACCTGGTTTAATATTATCTGTCTGCGGTAGGCTGACGGGTTGCCTGGTCGGCAGTATATGGGGTGAGAATCTTTTGCCCAGATTTCATGTTGGATGGCAGTGGTCTGGTTTAATCTGCTGGTATGCTCGAATACAGCTACGTGGGTGTTGAGTATTTGCAATAGTGACCTAAGCTGGTCAGCCCCTAGTTGGTGGTTCACCTCCTCACTGCAGATTTCGTGTGGTTTTTGCAAGTTTACTGGGGCTTCTCAATTTATGGCCATCATATCCTGTTTGCCTAAATACAGGCGCTGTTGTCCGCAGTCGATTATACAACTTTGGCTTGTTAGCCACAGTTGTCCGAGGATAATCTCTTCCACTAAATGCGGTGCGCAAAAGAATTCGTTTTGTACTGTTTCCACACTTGTGGACACTGGCAACGTAATAATTCCTTCTATGGCCAGTCGTGACTCGGACTGGGCCATTTGAATTATTCTGGAGTTATCCTTTTTCTGGTTTTTCTGTTCGGGAGTTAGCAGCTGACTTTTAATGAAATTTCCGGTTGTGGCAGTGTCCAGAACGGCCTTAAGATTGCTGTTATTGATCTGGACTTCAATCCAAGAGGCGTGTGTTCCAGGTCTCAGATCGCTTAAGGTTAGAATTGGTTCCACCCTCTCACTTATGCGGGGGCGACTCNAGAGGCGTGTGTTCCAGGTCTCAGATCGCTTAAGGTTAGAATTGGTTCCACCCTCTCACTTATGCGGGGGCGACTCGATTTCCCGGCGGCGGCATTTCCCGGCTCCTGCTTCCCACTCTGATGGCTCCCCTTCCCTATCTCAAGGGGGACCACTATGGTGGCATTTCCCCTAGCAGCGACTATGCGGGTTTTCACTGTGGGGCAGTTGCACTGAAGGTGCCTCTTGGGGCAATACCAACACTTCGGCATGAATTTCCCCTCTTGGCTTCTAGTGGGTTTGATATTCTCTGTCGTTCGCACTGGGTAGGCGGATGTCAGGCGTGCGGAACATCTTCCTTCTCCTGTTCTTGGTAATCTAGTTCCGCTTCGCTCACTCTCTCTACTAATTCCTCTTTTCGCANGGAACATCTTCCTTCTCCTGTTCTTGGTAATCTAGTTCCGCTTCGCTCACTCTCTCTACTAATTCCTCTTTTCGCATCTCCTGCGGATGTTGAAGGGCACTTCGTGTGACTGGTATCGATAACTTTGTAATGATATGTACGCCCTCTGCCTTGGTTCCTTTGGGAGCAATTCGGAAATACGTCTGCGCTTTCCTNATAACTTTGTAATGATATGTACGCCCTCTGCCTTGGTTCCTTTGGGAGCAATTCGGAAATACGTCTGCGCTTTCCTCCTAATAAATATTTCTGCCTCCTCCTGCTCTTGCTGTTTCTGTGTGTAAAATTCTGTCCATAATACGGTGAGTACTTCCTCCCCAGCAAACTTATTGTTCAGGCGGGTAGCGAACTGCTCCCAGCTCGTCACAAATTCACTGTACCTATTTCACCAGGTAAGGGTGGCGCCCTTTAACTGGTTTTGTGCTTTTAGCACCCAACGCTGGTTGGGAACCCTGCCGGCCTTGAACTCGTGCTCACAATTATTTATAAAAAAAACTCCGGGTCTTCATGGGGCCTCCCTGAAAATTCGGGCAGTACCATTGCCTTGTGTATTCTCTGCTCCTGTTCTAATTGGCGATTGGCTCGGCCTGGGTGTGAAGGGCGTTCCCATTCCCCTCATATTTGGCATACCTCGCAATAGTATACCATACCTCTGATGTTATTGGCATCGTCGGGCTATCATAGACAAACATTGTGGACTGTATGTGAACATGTAGCACATTGGGTTTGGAGTGTATGTGTATTACGTCCCGGGCAATTAAGTAGGTCACAACGCGTCTGTTGCTCTCTGCAATTATGACAGCTGTATGCTGTCCCTTCCATCGGTTGGAACGTGTTAGGCCAGCCGATACACATAATAACAATATCGCTGGGAGCAGCATCTGCACCAGACCGTGTACAGTCCGGTTCCGCGACAAAGTGGAGCACTGCATTGCTCCAGTTGGCTACTTTTGTCCACGATATATTCCCCTCTTCCCACATTCCTCGTCCAGAGGTTATTTCGGGTTCCTTCAGCTTGTGTATTCCCTCGGTTATCGCATCTCTATACTCCTGTGCTATTCTGATACGTGTATCTTTCATACTTTTTGCCCGCCTTCTACAGTAATCCCTAGTCTGCCGGCCTAGTACACTCGACTCGTCTCAGGTTAATTGGTTACTGGGCGCCACAAGGTTTGGTTCATTCTGACTAGCTCGGTAGGGGCGAGACCCCTTCTCTCGGGTATAGTCTGGTTCTTGTTTTCTGCCTACACAGAATTCTCTTGGCCCCACATTGGGCACCAAAATAACTTGACATTACTCGCCACCTGCGGTATACAGGATGGTTCGTAAGGTACGAGTTACCTCTTTGGCGCAGACTACGGGCACCTAGGGTGTTGAATAGGAGGTAAACAATGACGTCTCTCAGTGTTTCAGTTTACGAAATTTATATTTGGCTTAAAAGAACAGTATGAACATAGACACCTCCGAGACGGTTCCCTGCAAGTTGTGAGCCTGAAGGGCAGCTTTAAAGTACTCCTGCTAACTGCTGTCATCATTGTGAGGGGAACGCTAGGTGTCTGGGAATGTTCCTTGAGCGACGACGCTGGTACTTAGCTGTATTTGTAGTTCTGGGTGTTCCGGCGGTAGGTTGAGTTCCGGTCAACTGGGCGGCCCTTCACAGGCCTCTGCTCGTTCTTGGCATTGTGGACACAGCTGGCTTCTTCCTTCTTCCGGGGCTTACCCTTCGGCCTCGATGATGGCTCTCCACGACTGACTGTTCCGGGTTCTCTTCCCGGCGACTTTACGATACGACTGACTTCCTCCTTTTTCCTCAAGTTGGNGGGGGAGGAAAGGGGTGGACCTGCAGCCATGCTGCCAAACACTGTCAGCCCTTTTCTCGTGTATCGCACCTTGGCACGTGTCCATGTTCTCACGTGGTTTACTCGGTGCATCTGCGATTTGCTAGCTTAACTCGCCATTACCTCGGCACGTGTTAACTGCCTGTCTGCCCCCCAGGCCGGCCTGGCCTCGCGGTACGTGTCTACTGGGGCCCTAGCTTGCTGATGCGGGTTTAAGATGGCAGGGTGTGACAGCGGCGCTTCTAATACTAACAATGCGGCACGCCTCAAGCTGATAAAGATCTTGGTCACACAACATACCACATTAAGCAACAACAAAAGCACTCGCTAGGGTGCTTGAAGGTAAATTTATGAAAATCTGTGGAAGTGAACATATTCTATGGTGGTTGGGTTTTTTTTTCCTTCCCCTCCCCCCATGCTCCCTACATTTCCCCCTCTCCATCCCTCCATCACCCCTCCTCTTTTTACCCTCCTTGCCCCTCTTCACCCCTTTTCAAACCCTTCCCTCATTCCCCCTCCCCTTCCTCTATCACTTGCTCCCCCTCCTCACCCTTATCCTATATCCTTGCTCCCCATCCCCCTCCTCCTATTTCTTCTCCCTCTCCCCCTTTCTCGAGCACAGAGTGCTGTTTGGTTGTCTGCTTGCTAGAAATTTGCTCTCCTCCATTTTCATCCCTTATTCGCCTCCAACCAGCATCATCCCCACCCTACCCATTTCCTCTCCATTTATACCTGCATCCTCCTTGGCTGGGACCTGGGATGTCTGCAGCTTGGAAGGCTGAGATAGAGATGCCCTCAGCCTTGGTTGATGGTATGGGTACAGATTGCTGTCCTTACTCTCATACAGTATTTTGTCATCTCTGGATGTAGTNTCAGCCTTGGTTGATGGTATGGGTACAGATTGCTGTCCTTACTCTCATACAGTATTTTGTCATCTCTGGATGTAGTTGGGGTCTTAATAGAAGCTCAGTAGGGAACATTCCTTCCATCTTTTCTTCCTTTCTTTCTTCCTTTCATCCTTTCTTCCTTCCTTTCATCCTTCCTCTTCCTTCCTTTCTTCCTTCTATACTTTCTTTCTTCCTTCCATCCTTTCTTTCTTCCTTCATTCCTCTTCCTTTCTTTCTTCCTTCATTCCTCTTCCTTTCTTTCTTCCTTCATTCCTCTTCCTTCCTTTCGTCCATCCTTTCTTCCATCTTGTCTTGGTGGTTCTTGGTTTTTTTCACTTTTTCCATTTCATTGACACNTTCCTTTCGTCCATCCTTTCTTCCATCTTGTCTTGGTGGTTCTTGGTTTTTTTCACTTTTTCCATTTCATTGACACCAACTTTTTATCTGTTTCTTAGTCTTTTTAGTGTTTGATAATTTGTCCTCGAATTGTATTTTGTGTTTTTTTTATTTTATTAGTCTAAGAAAATTCCTTGTGAGATTTATTATACATTTATATATTTTGACTACAGCCATTCTTGGCTTGTTTTTTCATGTTTGTTTCATGTCTTAGTTTTCTGTGAGAACATGGTGTAGCTATGTAGTATGTTCAAAATATATCACCTAATAACTTGTATTGTCAAGAGAATCTTTAGGTAGTTCTCTTTCTGAAATTGTTGCAGTTTAGAGCACTGTCTGAGGCCTCTCTGCCNATTGTCAAGAGAATCTTTAGGTAGTTCTCTTTCTGAAATTGTTGCAGTTTAGAGCACTGTCTGAGGCCTCTCTGCTGTAATTTTTACACCAATGCTTTCCTCCTATTTTTTTTATATTGTTCTGTGTGGATTACTAATAAAAGCATCACATTTAACATCTACTCTACCACTACATGGAGAANTTTTTTTTATATTGTTCTGTGTGGATTACTAATAAAAGCATCACATTTAACATCTACTCTACCACTACATGGAGAAGTGTTTTTTCTCACATATAGTGTTGCAGCAGGCTTTAAGTTTGGCCCTTTGTTTTCCACCACCGCATAAAAATTTTAATTTCATCAACTGTGTTTGATCAAAATCAGTTTAGAGAAAATATTGGAAACAGCAGGCCCTGGCATGAAATTTTTTCGTTTACGAAATTCAAATCATGTTGAGAACACTTAAAAGAATTTCGAAAGATCTGAAAAACAAAAAAATATTCTCGTGTCTAAATTTTCCGGACTGCAATGAGTTTCTACATCTGAGCGCACTATAACTGGGCATTTTCCCAACAACATACTCTTACCACTATATAAAACTATTACTATATAGAAGTAACTTAGTTATCAATGAGGTGAGCTCGCTGTGAGATTCACGAGCCAGGCGAGTAATGAAGTCATGGCTGCTCACTTGCAGCGGAATTTTTNTGAGGTGAGCTCGCTGTGAGATTCACGAGCCAGGCGAGTAATGAAGTCATGGCTGCTCACTTGCAGCGGAATTTTCGGAAACGGGGCCTCACGAATAAAAATCAATACCACCATAGTGCATATTAGGTCTTTATCTTTTGTTAAACCACTGTGTTGCGTGCTCCTTTAAAAATACATTCTTCACAAGGGTAAACAAAATATGTCATTCCTTAGTCATTTTATCCTCTCTGCAGTTACTGCTTTCATGTGCCTTAAGAATTTATCAAAAATAAATAGTAGGGATGCTCAAATACCACTGTTCAGTTCATAGACTGAAGATTTAGACAGATTGTCTGCAAATCCCAAACATTGGTTCACCCTTCCCCAGTACAACTGCAAGTCATATGGTCAACAGTGGTCAGCTTACATTTTAATTTTCATGAGGCGCACAATTTTATATGGATAGAATACTTCAAAATAAAGTATATTCTATTTGCATTAAAACTGTTTATGTACCAGTGTTTTGTGATGTTTGTATAATTTAACAATGTTCTGACTTTGAAAGATACCTACTTGGTTTTTGATCGTACTATTAGCAGAAAGACTAGTATAATGTTTGAACACAGATGGCCAGTTTCACCAACAAGGTATGAACTAGCCCTCAGCAAGGGGGCACTTAGGTTAAAGTGGCCCGTAAGGGAAGTCAGTGTTTCACCATTATAAAACAATTTTTGTAAGAGCCACTTTGCTGAGGGCTGCTTAAAGAAACAATTTGTAAATATCCTCATGTTGGTAGTGTTGTGTTTTGGTCATGTGACAAAATGAACCAGTGAAAATTAATACAAAATAAATAAATTTTATTTCCCCTGAAATGATGTTTACTTTCATTATGAGCTAATGAATCCCAACCAAAAATTTGTTTTATAATGAAAAATTTGAGCTTTAAAGTTTTTCTGATAAAAATTAGTTACTGCATGTACAAAAGAATGTGTGTATCCAGTTCATTCAATTAATCGTGTGCACACCGAAAATTTTCATGTTACAATTACGTACATGAATAGACAAGTTTTTAATATCCATAATGTTTTACGATTGCTTTTTTATTAATCCGTGCAAAGTGTGATTTATTACTGCAAAAGTTACAACAGTTCATTTAGGCCTGGGTTGTCATTTTGACTAGTCTGAAATTAAACTGTTTTATATTTTATCGGTACTCATGTAATGTTGTAAAGCCTCATTACACATTTATGTAGCTTTGTTCAATCATTTGTGAATATAGTGTTTCACAAAAAATAACTTATGTAGATCAATTTTTAAATGAAATTTAGTGTAACTTGGTTACACACTGATTGTGATTTCGAAATCTGCTGTGGTACCCAAGCAGTTAGGCAAAACACAAACAATAAGAATCAAAAGAATTAAGTTTCGAACATTTACTCAATTATAAGTAAGCAATACAATAAAACACTGANACAAACAATAAGAATCAAAAGAATTAAGTTTCGAACATTTACTCAATTATAAGTAAGCAATACAATAAAACACTGAGTTCATTCACTGTGACTACTCAAGAGTCTAAGAAAGCAGACTTTGCTAGCAAAAGAAAGTAAACCAATTTCATAGTTGTTGACTCGTATTGATGGATAGGGTGGCTTCTCGGGTGTTATCCAGCGGTCATCCCAGGCAGGCAAAGTGAATAAGGTGTTTCTCAGTATGAAAAGTGATAATAGAGTAACTTGTCTGGACTGGGGGAAGTCTCCCACAAGGATGAAAAGCAGGGTGTTGGAAGGGCGTTGGTCATTNATAGAGTAACTTGTCTGGACTGGGGGAAGTCTCCCACAAGGATGAAAAGCAGGGTGTTGGAAGGGCGTTGGTCATTCACCATATTGGAAAAGAACAAGAGAACTCTGCAGGCATCCACATCTGCACAGCACTGCTGGCAATACGAGAATCATNCACCATATTGGAAAAGAACAAGAGAACTCTGCAGGCATCCACATCTGCACAGCACTGCTGGCAATACGAGAATCATGAAGAGAAGTATCTCGAAAAACAGGGTGTGACTTCCCAACAAAAAGGCTGTATCACACTCATGTGGTGTATTATGATATGCGGAATTGTAACAAATAAAAGTTTCCGTCGGGGGGAAATGCAGTATGTGATAACTCATGACGTTGTGGGCAGGTATGTCCCATGGCTCATCACTCCTTTTAGAGAAGTTTTATTCGGGCTGAGTAAAACTTTAGAAAATAAGTGCCTGAAGCTATGACTTTGCTGGGTAGCAAAGGGAAGTTAGATGAAGTATAGTTGGGGAGCGTAATTGCTCTATTAGGAACATGATGTGGCGCTCGCCATCAAAAGTTCATGTTTTGGTTGTTCAGATTGTGGCATCCAGCGTAGAGCTGACTCAGTTGTTTTTCCTTGAAGCTCATGAAATTGTTTCCATCCATACTCGCACTCATTAATTAATAAGGGGACGAAGTTAAACACTATCACAAAATAATATAAAATTTTTAACTTTAACTGCATTCAAACGGTAATACCATGATTATAGCTTGCAGTTATAATTTTACTGAAATCTATGTTGACAAAGCTTGAAATTGAATCATAGTGAACACTAAGGAATATAATTCCTTTCCTGTTGTAATGTAACTTATTTCTGCTGAATTTAACTGCCTGCTAGCATAGGCAATAAGTTTCTCTTGTCCATTCCTCATTTGAGACAGGACAGCGCCTACATCATAGTTACCAGCGTCTGTACTAACAATGAATGGTTGTGAAAAATTTGGATACACAAGATTTGGATAAGAAATAAACTTATTATTCAAAGTTTGGAAGGCTTTTTCTTGTTCTGTTCCTCATTGAAATGGTTCATCTTTGTGTCAACTTTGGTAACGGTATTTCCTATAACACTGAAAGAATCCTATTACTGAACGAACTTCAGATACATTTTTGGGTCTAGGGAGTTCTTTAATTGCTTGTGAATTCTTTGCATTTGGTTCTACATCTTTTGAACTTGCAACATGGGAGCTTTCCTATGATGGGACAAACTGTACATGCTAGGATGTTAGGTGTGGTGCACTGTCTTGTGTGTGTTGTGCTATGGAAAATGTTCAGAATTTACACTATCAGCATTACGCAGCCTTGCGAGTGTTATTGTATGATCTTGTCCTTACAAATGTGGGTGGTGGAGATATGTCCGAATCCATAGTGCCCTGCCAAAAGATATTAAAACTGGCAACAGGAGTGCTGTAAACCAATACTTTTACATAGCCCCATAAGTATCTGGATGGGATTTAAGTCGGGCAATCATGTACAAGGCCTGCACAAGGTCCCTCACATTCAATCCCTATCAGAAAGAAGTAGCATCCTGTTATGGTCTGTCTCATATAAGTTGGCGAGATTCTGACAGTGTCAGTGGCAACTTGACATATACAAAACAAAGTGCCATTTACAAAATCCTGCATCAGCTGATGCACGAACGAACTAAAGTTAATATTACGTTGGCTATTCTGGGTGCACTGCTGATGCACATTAGACAAGCAAAAAATACATAATAAGGAAGAGTTCCTAGATTAATTAATACAATTTATTTTATGTGGCCACAAAACAGTAGTTGTTAGTGTTACAAACTAAACTTCGTGATAAAGTAGTAATGTATAGGTGTTCAAAATGAAATTCACAATAAAACNTTGTTAGTGTTACAAACTAAACTTCGTGATAAAGTAGTAATGTATAGGTGTTCAAAATGAAATTCACAATAAAACTATCCGTATCCAAATGAAACACAACTTCAAAACCTTTTTCACGTCTCCAGCCATGCTTTCCATACGTGCTTGATATTAATTCCAAAAGCATACAGTAATATTGCATAATGTAGTTGATATATTTTTATAATAATTTGACAAAATATATTTCAAATTTGTGTCGTTCCGAGCCAGTAATAGAACAGTCAACTTTTAAANTTTTTATAATAATTTGACAAAATATATTTCAAATTTGTGTCGTTCCGAGCCAGTAATAGAACAGTCAACTTTTAAGAAGACTGGATCAAGAGGCAGGTTGTGCTGCTATCTTTTGAGCAATGCAAATGGCTCACATCTCGCCCTGTTATGTCATGCGCTATCTGCCCGCTCTTTCCCGAAGCATTACCAGCCAGAAAAGAATAGCTTTCGTGTGTGATATATAACAAATTTACAAACAGATACCAATAGTTTTATTTTCCTGCGAGCTCTGCATAATTTTTTAAGTAACATATATTTTATGGACAGCGATTTTGAGTACTAGTAATTTCTATTGGGCCGGTAATCATTCGTCTACGTAAATTATACGCCACATTGTTCTCCCGAAAACCCATTTCCTTGTTTCTATGTTGTTACGATATTGTATTGACAAAACAAAGAAAGTGGGACACGTGTGAATATTTTTTAAGCAATTCTTACGTTATTCCACGTCATATTTCCAACTCGAAGTGTTTAGTGTCAGTAATAGCAGAATTACTGCATTGCAATTAATAGTCGTTGGTGAATAGAAGTGGGTTGTCAATCAAATTTCCCAAATTCCTTTTAGTTCCAGTTATATTACATATGATGTCCATAGTGTGATAATAGCTACAACTACAGTCTCGCAAATGTTAACCCAAATTTGCTGTCTCGGACAAATTAAAAAAGAGTTAGCAAATATTTAATTTTTTTGCAAGGAACTTATTAATTTTTTTAGACAGATGTCAGTCTAAAATATCTTAAAATTTGTTTAGTATTACAGTACAATGGCAAGTGGATTAGCTGACAGCATGTTGATAAAAAATAGCATCCACTTGACGCACCAGCTGATGGCGAAAGGATACATAAACAAAAAGTAAACATTGGTGCTACTTTCGTCGACTGTCAAAATCTTGCCAAGTTACATGAAACAGAGATTGGTTTTGTGCTATTAAGTTGAAATGAGCCTGTTCACTATTATGTGTAAACAGCCATCCTTGAAAATGTTGGGAAGGTCATTTTCTAGGAAATTTCTGTAGGTCTGCCCATTTAACCACCCAAGTAACTTGAATTGGATTAACACTTTTTCCACAATTCCACCCTAAATGTTAAGCATAAAATTATGTCTCTGGGATTGCATTATTGCACAAGAGTTGTTATTTACCTATCCATGGCCATTATGAAAAATGGCACCATCCCTACTTAGTGGAGGTAGTCTTATCTGTCCAGAGCACCTGTTAAATAAGTGTGCATTTGTATTGCATCTGGTTATTCTACCTAATTGAACTTGTTGAACATGGTAGGGGTAAATAATGTTCTTTTTGAGTATCCTCCTCACAGTGGCATAGTAAACGTCCTCTTGCTATGCTTCTGGTGCTGCATTCAGGATGGTTGTTTGTGATGTAGGTGTTGCTCTATGTCAATGGTCCTAGCATGTTAAGGTCATCTGCGGTTTTCAACTTGCTGTCAAAAGGCCTAGTTTCCTTCGCAGCCATAAATACATACCTTCCGTCTTTATGCAGGAGACTCCTGCTATTACACCCATTCTCCCATCCTCCTACTTTAGTCCCTGTAATCTTAATTACTAGCCAAAACTTGTGGAATTGTGCGGCATCTGCGGTAGGTATCTGTAAGGCTACGATAATTACACGACTAGATTTTGTGTGTACCAGTTATTGGTATTGCATAATAGGCAAGTTGGCCAGTCAGAAAAATAAATTTTCTTTTATGCACAATGGCATTCTCAACATTGTAGTATTGTATGTTTTTACCTGTTTTCGTTACAGTACAAATAGTGGTGAAATTTACTCCATATTTGGAAAATTTATAATTCCTCAAACAGTTGCATGTTATGCGTTTTACGTGTACTTTGTTTACTTGTACTTTTGAATGGTCCATGCTTATTGAAATTATGCAGAGTAAGCCTACAGTGAAGTATTTTGTGGCAGTGGCAGATAGACATCCATCAAGGAGGGGGCTAATTGGGGTGCATTATGTTCAAGCTGCACTTTTACTAATATGTATTATGTTTTAATGCTACATATAAATGTTTGTATTAAGTGGATAGATTATCTGATTTATTTATTTGTAATTTTCATGTTACTATGCAGAGTGTATTTATTAATACTGCAGTATTAACAATGTGCTAAGTTTCATGAATAATGTGATTTTACCCAATGTAAAATTAACATCCAAGGGAGGGGATCAAGCCGCCTTAGCCCTTCCCTTGGATCTGCCACTGTTTTGCAGTGTGTAAGATGTTGTTCAGTGAAGAATTTCTATGCATTTTAGTACCAAGGAAAGAACATTTTTCATTTTGCTCATTGTGTANTATTTATTAATACTGCAGTATTAACAATGTGCTAAGTTTCATGAATAATGTGATTTTACCCAATGTAAAATTAACCTCCAAGGGAGGGGATCAAGCCGCCTTAGCCCTTCCCTTGGATCTGCCACTGTTTTGCAGTGTGCAAGATGTTGTTCAGTGAAGAATTTCTATGCATTTTAGTACCAAGGAAAGAACATTTTTCATTTTGCTCATTGTGTAGATTTTTCCATCTGCAATGACAAGACAGGCAACGTGAAGCAAATGAATACAAAGAAAAGTTCAGAGATAGTGTTCGATAAGAAGTTGGATGTTTTCTGGGACATAACTATAAAGAAAATAATGTAACTAAAAGCCAGTGTTTGTTCATATTTCATTTTAGATCACAACTTGCCCAATAGTTGTGCTGATTACATTGTTTATCTGTTTAAAAAAGGTTTCCAAACAGCAGTGTAATCGCTAAGAAATATGGTTGTGCTTGCATAAAAACTTCTGTTGATGCTGCAGCAAAGTACTGTATTTTCATTGTCTACTGATAGTATCAATAACAATGATGCCAAACCTTATTCTGTGGTTCCTACATACTACAATGACACTGATGACCGAGTTGCATGTTATGTATTCGTGTATTGAATGGTGATTCCCTAGGCTTGAATGTTGCCACAATTATTTGATTGTGTTATAATCGTGGAATATTTATGTAACATAACATTTTACACCGGAGAGCCAAAAAAAACTAATATAGGCGTGCGTGTGCAAATAAGAGGTATGGAACCAATCACAGTAACGCAATGCAGTCGCAACGCCTATATAAGACGACAAGCATCTGGCAAAGTTGCTAGATCGGTTACTGATGCTACAATGGCAGGTTATCAAGAGTTAAGTGAGTTTGAACATAGTGTTATAATCTGCGGACGAGAGATGGGACATAGCATTTCCGAGGTAGCGATACAATTTGGATTTTCACGTACGACCATTTCACGAGTGTACCATGAATATGGGGAATCCGGTAAAACATCACATCGCTGCAGCCAGAAAAATATTGTGAACAAACGGGACAAATGATGACTGATGAGAATCATTAAACGTGACAGGCGTGCAACCCTTTCTCAAATTGCCGCCAACTTCAATTCTGGGGCNGATGACTGATGAGAATCATTAAACGTGACAGGCGTGCAACCCTTTCTCAAATTGCCGCCAACTTCAATTCTGGGGCATCAACAAGTGCCAGTGTGCAAACTATTCAACGGACCATCATTGATATGGGCTTCCGGAGCCGAAGGCCCACTCGTGTACCGTTGTTGACTGCATGACACAAAGCTTTACGCCTCGCCTAGGACCGCTAACACCGCCATTAGACTGTTGATGACTGGAAACACGTTACCTGGTCTGACGAGTCTAGTTTCCAATTGTATCGGGCGGATGGACATGTACGGGTATGGAGACATCCTCATGAATCCATGGACGCTACATGCCAACAGGGGACTGTTCAAGCTGGTGAAGGCTCTATCATGGTATGGGGCATGTGCAGTTGGCATGAAATGGGACCCCTTATACATCTAGATACGACTCTGATAGGTGACAGATACGTAAACATCCTGTCCGATCACATGCACCCATTCATGTCCATTGTGCATTCCGACGGACAGGGACAATTCCAGCAGTTCAATGCGACACCCCACTCGTCGAGAGTTGCTACCGAGTGGCTCCAGGAACACTCTTCTGACTTTAGACACTTTCATTGGCCACCTAAATCACCAGACATGAACATTATTGAGCATATCTGGGATGCCTTCCAACGTACTGTCCAGAAGAGATCTCCACCGCCTCGCACTCCTATGGATTTGTGGACTGCCCTGCAGGATTCGTGGTGTGAATTGCCTCNTCTCCACCGCCTCGCACTCCTATGGATTTGTGGACTGCCCTGCAGGATTCGTGGTGTGAATTGCCTCCTGCATACATTCAGACATTAGTAGAGTCCATGCCACATCGTCTTGTGGCACTTATGCGTGCTCGCGGGGGCCCTACTCGATATTAGGCAGGTGTACCAGTTTTTTTGGCTCTTCAGTGTATGTGATAATCTTGTACGAAAAAGTCAAAAATAAGAAAAAAATTTAAACATTTGAAAGGCTTGAAAAACAGTGTGTGTTCAGTTTTAAATGTGAATCGTATGATTTGCATCAGTTTTGTATATTAAATTCAGTGATAAGGAAATCTCCCTCTTTTAGACTGTCTGAAGTTGGGATATATGTAAATACGATGATGAAATGTCTTTTTGTTCAGGTGTCATCAATTTGGAAATTTTTCCACTTATGACATATTGCTGCTGCACAATTACAGTTGACAGAGCTGTAGGTTAGGGTCATGTCAGTCTTTTTTGTACACATGTTTTCTATAACTACACATGTTCTTAAATTGCAACACAAAGCATCCACCACTATTAATATCGCTGCAAATACAATTGTATTAGCTGTCCCAATTTTGAAGTGTATTTCAGTATCGTCTGCTTCCAGCATGTGTAATCCATCTGCAGTATTAAAGTCCCATGCCTGGGAAATCCATTACTCGAAGAGGAAGCTAAATCAATGTTTTTTCCTCTCCCCTTCACCATTACCTTCAGCAACATAACGTTTTGGCAGTTGCAATTTTTTTAGCATGTATTTGTGTGTGTGTGCATGTGTGTGTGCGTGTTTTTGTGTCCAGGATGTCCAGCGATCTCGGAAATGTTGCAGGAAATGTCCTGAATTTTTTTGAATGGCAGTAATTATTTTCTGGTTTATAGAATCTGTGGTAAAACTTCAGAAACAGCACCAAGAAAAGTAACGGTATCAAATCTGCACTGCCTTTAAGACTGAATACCACAGTGTGTTACTAATAATGTAGTCAAGGTCACGCAAAGAGATATTAGGAAATAATAATAAAAGGATGTCCCTGGAGTCCCCTGCTGTAGACAACGGTGGCGGAGATTTGTTTACTGCAGCGGGGAAGAGGTGGTGTAGAAATGCCTGTCTTCGCAGCATGGCCTAAACCTGACTGCCACTGCTGGCCTAATTGTATACCGCAGATGTTTTTGAAATGAATGATGTTTGTGTGTGCGCATCACCGTGGTTGTATAGTAGTGTAATTCGGCTGCTTAAGAGTTTTCTTTACGCCTTTGGCAGACACTGACATGCTGAAGAATTGAGGCAGAGGATTCCATCGGAATTACTCAGTACAGCAATTGTATTAATTTTGTGTGGTATTGAGGTATGAAAACGTGCTTTAAATGTGATTTAAATTTTTGTCCAACCTCGGTTGATAAATACTTCCCTCTCCAACTTTCACACCATGATCGACTTCACGTATTCGTGGAGTGGAGAGATTTGGGCTGCTCCTAACATTGAGGTCTGNCCAACTTTCACACCATGATCGACTTCACGTATTCGTGGAGTGGAGAGATTTGGGCTGCTCCTAACATTGAGGTCTTGAGAGATGATGAGGGTAAGTGAGGTGAGTATGAAGCAGCATCAGAATACAAGGGTGGGGGAAACAGGAGATCCCGAGAGAACATGCCAACCAGTGGCATCATTCAGTGCAATTCCCACATGCAGAAAATGAGTGAACCTGCCAGGAATCTCACCCAGTTTGCCTAGGTGGGAGGTGAGTAGTCTAACCACTACACCAACATGTCCCCTACACATTTTCATGTTAATCATATCTGTGCATCAAAAGTAATGGGCACTAAAATTTTTACAAAACTGATGTTTCTATGTTGTCTTGCTTTATTTTTTGCACTATTGCCCTGTTGCAAAACATTATATACTGTACAGAATAAGCAATTTAGCCAGCAGTAAAGGGCCCTGTGTGCCATTATGATATCAAGGTAAACTGCAATCATGTATTTTCATATTTGTGACATATTGTCCTTTACCTCCGATGCACAGATATATTTAAAATAACATGAACCGTAACTATTTCACAGTGCTATGCGACTGTACGAGGTGTTAAAACATTCCTTGCTGAAGCAAACCTTAGTGAACAGGGAGCATTATTTGTTGTCTATTAAGTCTGTTACATCATGTTGAGTGAGTCATGTAAGAACAGGCAATACCTTCTCGCAGAACCATAAAAATGTAGCTATGAAAATAGTCTTTGTGGCATCTGCGGATCATCATTGCTCAGTGTTAATAAATGTTTGAACGTGTTTGTGATTCCCACAAGTAGATTTCATGTTACATGGGTATCGTCCAGTTTCATTGCAGCATTTACTCACATTTTAAATAAAAAGTTTTATGCCTGAAAGTTGCTGGTCACTTTTTTCCTTCCCCTTTTCATCCCTTAGTTTCATCTCTCTCATATTCTCTCGTCTCCCATCCACAATGTTACCTAGCTGTACCACAACCTCGCCCACAAACAATTGGCCCTGACCATAAAGTANCTTATGGGGGGGGGGGGCTGTTACATTGTGACTGGCAAAGACACGCTTGAAAAAATTGATTCCAAATAAACAAATCATGCGCAAATAGTTACGTTATGAAATATAATTGAAGGTGGGGTTACGTGGAAGAGCTGGGTGTGCATGGTGCAATTCTCAGGCTGTGTTCAAATTGGCCATTTAATATATTCATATTTAGTAGTATTCAATTCAAATGCCTTCGATAATCACTTGTTTAGAGACTTCTGCGATTTGCTAATGTCATATTTTATTAAAGTTCTGTTACATACTAAAGACTATGTACTAACATACCAAATATCATTTTAGCAGACTTATTTGGGTTGCATGACTTTTTATTAAACTTGGTGCCAATTCCAACTCTGTCTCAGTACAATCGTTGGACATGTATAAACTTAGGTTTTGAACTGCACCATACTGTACTGAGTTACGACATTCTTGTCTTAATATAAAATAATCATAAAAATAATTTTTTATAATTATAAAGCTTTTATATTTGCGCTTGTCACAATAGATATTTAGTTCTTCATATAGCTAATATGTTTTGTTTTCACATGCCTAACAACTTGTACAAGTCTTCAATGATGGAAGGGAAAATCTTTAACTTGAAACAGATTTTAATCAGTGTTTTCAAAAGTATTTTGCTATTTGGAATTATTTCTTGTTTTTATTACTAAAATTCATGGGTAACCCAAAATGCTTGCAGCTCTTTAAAATTTAAAATTAACGAATTATCGAAAGGTACCTTACTTCTATTTTACAGTTTTGTGTACCGCAGCCATCAGTCAAAGCAACATTTCAGGGAAGTTAACAGCTCTTCCAGCTTAGTGTGCATGCTTGAGAGCAGAAGCTGCATAATTTATTAAATAAGGTACGAAATTCTCTATACTGGCATTAAATACTTACTGTAAAAAAGAATAAGGTGGGAAATTCATTATGGAATACGAGAAAGATGCTTGTTACAATTATTTGCCTCTACGACGAAAGTAAACTTAATTTAGTGTAACTGTTTATTTATATCCTTCCCAAAATGTTTACATTTAAAATCTCTGTTTTATCATTTTTGCTTTAGTTTTAAATGCCATTTTTCCCCAGATATGGTCTAAAATTGCATCTCCTTGCCGGTAATAATTTATTAATGCAGAAATATATAGCATGGTCTGAGATGACTGTCATTGACCAAGTGTTGGTTGATAGTGAAACTGTATTGAATTTTATAAGTCTGTCTGCATCGTATGTGTTGGACCAGTTTTACGTGCAACAGAAATGTTCGGATAGCTGAATTCAATTGTATTTGATAGTTTCTTATATAATTTTTTTTGGGTGTGGGAATTCTTAAGAAAACCAGGAAATGTACTAGGAATTAAATTTACTGTCTCACTGGACACGCGTACATTAATGCCAAGTGCCTCTGCACGTAGTTGGAAATTGGGTATCTTCACTTGATAAATCCAGACATGCCAGCCATGTCATACCATAATTGAACCCCAGTGAAACATCTCGTGCACACAGAGAAAAACAACTAAGATAACATCATGACAAATAGATGTTGTATGTGCAAACTGAAACTAGAATATTTGTGTACTGTAAAAAAACACATGACAAAATATATGTCAGGAAATGACACTGTACACTGAGAATGTATTGCCTACCTTCCTTTGTCGGCTCACAGGCTAGGATATTGTGTGGCCCTAATGCAGGTATTTTTTATGTAATGATATTGGTGTGACATTAAAACTACTGACTGACTGCCCAAATAGAACTGAGGTAACAGGGGCAGAGTCCACTGCCATATTTTGCCATAGTCTATTAAAATTATTTTCATTCATGCTACCCATGCTGCATGACCTGTGCAGTGTGGTTGTATAAAGCTCTTAACACAGCATCTGCTATAATACAGATGCGGTATCAGTCGTGCAACAATTTTGTAACTAAACTTTAACTCATTTTTCCATCAAAAGTAGGTGTGACAAATAAATTATAACATAAACATTTTTATATCAGAAATATGCATAAAAAATATAATTTTACTTTTTTTTTGCGGATAATATGCCCTGTCAATATTCTTTTTATTTCCTTCCACTGGTCATTACAGTACCATAGTCCCCGAGCAATGTAACCGATGCAAATAAACCCAAAATGAGGAAAAATAAGTGTAGTGTATGAAGTAATAACATTTCCTCTGGTCATACTCAAAATTGTGTGCATGCATGCCTAATAACAGCAGTAATTCAGATTGGTGTATTTTACTGCTGTAAATGATGTGAAGGATCTTTGAAACAGAATTTTGATTGCTGTAGCTGATTTGTTTTTGTTAGTGGTGCTCACTTCAAGCAGTTCCTCGGTGAAGGGTGAACATGCAGCATTTTTAAGCATTCCTCCACTCTAAAAACATTTGGCAATCTTACTGCTTGCCATGTCATGCTTGGTATCATTTTAACTAATGAGTTTGAGAACATTGAGGAGTGCATTTAAACATAGGCCATTAACTATACAGTGTCGCACTTGATTGGAACGGATGCTTCAGATGAGTAATATACATTGGCAACACTGGCAAGCCTGCTGCAATTAAAAAATATGTTGTTAACCAAAAATTAGAGATTTGAAAACTTGACGTCTTATGTACCACAATTACGTTGGATATATATATATATATTTATTTATTTATTTATTTATTTATTATGTAAAATAAGCAGTGTAAAAGTTCTTTAAAAAAATTCCTTAACAAAATTACAATAAAAAATAAATAGCAAAGAAAAAGCCTTTTGAAGAATCAATTCTGTAAGAACTAGCTCAGTTTGATGAACAAGGAGTAAGTGGGCTAAATTGTGTTACTTTGCAAATCTTTGTTGGAAAAAACAATGCTCTCTCTTTTTTAACCTGCAAGAAATATTTCTGTGTTTGCTTTATCATGTTCTATTTTTGTTGTAGGGAATGTGCAAGTTTGGCCTGTATGAAGTATTTAAGTGTTTCTATTCTGAAATCTTGGGTGAAGAGAATTCATATGTGTGGCGGACATCACTTTATCTAGCTGCATCTGCATCAGCAGAGTTTTTTGCTGATATTGCACTAAGTCCATGGGAGGCTGCCAAAGTAAGTTTCTTTAATATGTTTTAGGTACGTAGATATTTTTTTTAATAAATTAGATGTCAAATAAGTAAATAAATAAATTCTGCTTAGAACATAAATTTCTACAAACAGCAGTTAAAAGTGTTTACTATAGTCAATATTAATTTAAGGGCCCCCCCCCTCCTCTTTTCCTTTTTTTCTTTTCTTTTTTTTTCATATATTAGAATTCCTGTTGTGAAATGTTAGACTTAAGCATGATATCTGTAATTCTGCATTATGGTACCCAAGTAATTCATAACGAATGTAGACTCTTATGTTAAGTTCTTGTTGCTAAGGTGATGAAAGAAGATATTTTTGTACTGCAGCTAATTATGAATATCAAAATCTATCATTTTACTTAAAAATACTTCTGTGTGGAATTTATTAATGTTAAAGACATTGTCCGTAGCTAAGAGTAACCAAGTTCAGTCTTAGTCTGCACAGTGGAAACACTCTACGTCGAACATTCATAGATTGAAAGTGTGTAACCACAGACAATTTTCCATGGTACTGCCAAAATTCCTATATAAATAATTCTAAAATAAATTATTTTTGTCAATTTTCGAATAATACTTTTTACTAGAGATGTGCTGATATGAATCTGCTTCTCAGGTGTATGAACTGCAGATAATTTACCACCATTTTGATAATTAGTAACATTTTCATGTTAAAAATTTAATTCTGTAATGGGCGTTAATTTTGAATGTTCCTGTTCATAAACAAAATAGTTTACACCAATCTAAAAGTGTAGCAAAGCACCCAAGCACAAAACAGCCTATACTTGGTTTTTTGAAAGAACTAGGTTTAACAGTACATATTTTGCAAGTAACATTAATCCTGTTTATTGCAAAACCAATAAATATATAAACACAATCTGCCATTTTTCTTTAAAGCCTATCACGTTAGTGTTAACAACAAAGCATGTAAACAACCTTAATCATGCTTACTGTTATGCATTCACAAGTAAGTATTTTTGTATATAAACAATCTTTTTTTGCTTCACTTGAACTTACGTGGTTTGTTGCATTACTGTATTTACTTTTTAGACACTGTAAACTGAAATAAGTTATAAATTGCTTATAATTGGGCAGGACTTCACCTTTGCCATTGTTAAAGTACAATAGTAACCTAAATTCAACTTTAATATAAGCAAAAAGCTTCTTCACACATTAGCAGCAGCACATCAGTAAATCAGAAAATTAGTTTTTAATACAAATATTAATAAGTTTAACTGCAGGATAAATTTAAAATTAACTTACAGTGGACCCTCAGTCTGGTGGCCAGCCTATGTGAGGATGATTCTGTTTCCAAATTATTTGGTATTGCTGAGAGAAGTGTGTGGTTGTTATAAAATTGCAAACATTTACATGTGATTCATCATTTTTCTATAAAATTTGTAGGAAACTTGATTCACAGAACAGTAGCGTTTTGCCTGGCTGTTAAATTGGACTTGCAGTGTTGTAATTTGGAACTGAGACATTATAGTAACTAATAACTTGTCTTCTAAGTAGAACTGTAGAGAATGTGCAAAAAAATTGCAGTGCATTTCTCAGATTAAACAGTGTATTTTAAATGAAACTACACCAGCAGAAATTTTTTCCCTGTATATTGCAAAGTAACAGAAGTTTTGCAAGTGAATAGGGGCTATCTATACCCTGAACTAGCAGTGTGCTGCTTCTACTCCGTTCCATCCATTTTATACCTTTAATACACATCACATACGGCTTGTTGTACTTACTTCTAATATACTGCAAAACTGCTACCAAATATGAAAGCTGTACTGTGTATTTCAACTTTTGTCAAATGTTTTGTTCCCCAAATAGTTTTTTTTTTTTTATGGGTAGGTAAAAGTAATTTTTGAGGAGATTATTTTTCCTACAGACAATAGTAAAAGTATGTGGGTGGTTGTATTTTCAAATTTGGGTACATTCTATATATTGTTGGGAAAGCATCAGAAATGAAATCAAGATTTTGTGGTTTTAAATTTTTTGTCTTTTGCTTGTCTTCTATATAATTTCTGAAAAATTTGATGTGTTTATCATTAGGTACAAATCCAAACCAAGCCGGGTTTTGTGAGCAAACTAAGAGAAGCATTACCCATAATTTATCAAGAGGAAGGCATGAATGGATTCTACAAAAGTTTAGTTCCTCTTTGGATGAGACAGATTCCATACACAATGATGAAATTTGCGTGTTTTGAGAGAACGGTAGAACTCCTGTACAAGTAAGTTTTAATTTATGAAAATACTTTTTTTGAAGAAGTGTGGAAAGGTAACATTTGTAGAACTTAATGGTGACTCAAGGTCAGTCTAAGAGAAGTATTAGGTCTTGTGCCGAGATTCATTGTCTGTCCCATTACTGAAAAATCAATTGTGAAAACATTATTTATAAGTGAAAGTGTAATGTGTAGATAAAACACCTACTTAAATCTACAATTCATGGAATGAATTTGAGAGTACATTACAGGATGTCCAGAAACCGGGAAAAGTGGAAAATGTACACAATTTGAAATTCTGTAGAAAATGTAAGGGAATTTTTCCGAACAATGGGAGTTTTTTTTTCTGGTTTGTTAAATTTGCACTGCCTTTAAAAGTCTGAATGCCACAGCATGTTACATTAACGGCACCAAGGTCATGCTGAGAGAAGGCAGGAAATAATAAAAGGATGTAGGTGGGGGCCCCCACCTTCCCCCGCTGTAAAGGACGAGGGTGGCAGGGTTGGTTTGTTGAAAGAGGGGAGGGGGTATCATAGGAATGCATATTGTCTTCACACCAGGGCACTGGTCTACTTGTATACTGCAGAAATGTTTGTAAATAAAGTGATTTGTGCATGCGCAGAGTCACTGTTCTATAATTGTCTAATTATGCTGCTTATGCAAGTTTTCTTTCTCGGCAGACTACTGCATGCTGAAGAATTGAAGCAGAGAATTCCGTTATAACTATACAATGCAATGAATTGTATTAATTTTGGGGTTGTATGTAGGTATATGCTTCAAATGTGATTTTCAACGTTTGCTCAACTTTGGTTGATATATACCTCCTTCCCCACCTTTCATACCATGATAGGCTACATGTTTTCATATTTAATCATGTGTAAAATGACACCGTGAACCATAATTATTTCACAGGGTCATGAGAGAGTACAAAAAAAAAGATTTTCATGTTCCTTGTTTTGGAAGTAAGCCTTAAAGTGGGCTCTGGAAACACTATTTGTTGTCTCTTAACAGCCTATTNCTCGGCAGACTACTGCATGCTGAAGAATTGAAGCAGAGAATTCCGTTATAACTATACAATGCAATGAATTGTATTCATTTTGGGGTTGTATGTAGGTATATGCTTCAAATGTGATTTTCAATGTTTGCTCCACTTTGGTTGATATATACCTCCTTCCCCACCTTTCATACCATGATAGGCTACATGTTTTCATATTTAATCATGTGTAAAATGACACCGTGAACCATAATTATTTCACAGGGTCATGAGAGAGTACAAAAAAAAAGATATTCATGTTCCTTGTTTTGGAAGTAAGCCTTAAAGTGGGCTCTGGAAACACTATTTGTTGTCTCTTAACAGCCTATTNTTCATGTTCCTTGTTTTGGAAGTAAGCCTTAAAGTGGGCTCTGGAAACACTATTTGTTGTCTCTTAACAGCCTATTATATCACATTGAATGAGTCTTGTAAGAACAGGCCATATCTTGTCTGGTAAAGAAAAATAAGAAAAATGTGACTTTGGACATAGTATAATTTGTGGCATCTGGGGATTGCCATTGCATCATTTAAATGTCTGAACGTGTATCTCTTTGCTGTAAGTAGATTTCATTTCACATGGGTATTGTCCAGTTTCTTTGTTGCATTTGCCATCACGTATTCAAATAAGCTTTTAAGCCATCAAGTTGCTTGGCAGCCTTTCCCCTCTCCCCTTTTCTAACCTTAGTTTCATCCCTCTCTCTCTCTCTCTCNAGCCATCAAGTTGCTTGGCAGCCTTTCCCCTCTCCCCTTTTCTAACCTTAGTTTCATCCCTCTCTCTCTCTCTCTCTTTCTCCTCTTCCATCCAAAACATGCCCTCGGCCATAGAAAATTGGCCCTCTGCTCTATAANCTCTCTCTCTCTCTCTTTCTCCTCTTCCATCCAAAACATGCCCTCGGCCATAGAAAATTGGCCCTCTGCTCTATAAAGTAGTCAATCACAAATAGTTCACAACTGGCTGTGAAATGCTCAGTATAATCGCTGGACATGTATAAACATAGGATTCAAGCTGCACCAAACTGCACAGTTTGGGCATTGTTGTCTTAAAATCTTAAAAATTATTTTTAATTAAACACAAAGCTAAAATATTTGCAGTGTCACAGTAGGCATTTATTTCTTTGTAGGAATTACGAAATATGCAAGTTAAGTTTTCAACAGTGGAATGTTAAGATTGTTTGAAGTTTGAAATTTGAATTCCAATGGAGAAAGAGAGAGTCTATAACAGATACAGATTTTAATCAGAATTTTCAAAGGTATTTAACTCATTGAAATTATTTCTTAATTTTATTACGAAAATTCAAAATTACCCAAAATGCTTGCAGCCCTTCAAAATTTAAAATAAACAAATTATCAGAAAAGTTAAGTTTTAACTTCCTATTTTACAGTTTTGTGTACCGTGGCCATCAGCCAAAGCAACATTTCGGGACAGTTTAGTGATGAGTGTTAAATTTTAAAATGTCAAAGAATTGTATTCTTAAAAGTTCTCTAGTTATCTCTAATGGTGGCCAAAGTATTAGAATACTTTATCCAAGTGATCTAGCCAAGTGAAGGCTATATCAACCTTTGTCTTAAGACGGGATATGCTGATTGGTGCACATTGCCATTTGACATGGCGCTGTCACAACCTCCCGTGTCCCAAGTCAACGCATTCAGAAAATAGAGCTTTCGTCCCAAGTTGTGTTCCAAGATGATAGAAAAAGATGCCTTCACATACTTTTGTGTGCAATTTGTAGAATGTTTGTTGTAAATGTAAACAATGGACGTGCAAGGTAGGCTTTCTCATGTGGCGAAATGCTAATTAATGCTGTCTGCATTCGGTTTGAACTATTTAATATGAAGGATGAATATTTTAAAACCAAAAAGTTATAAGAAAATTCTTGGATGTCAGTTGGCAAGCTTATTTAAAATAAAACCTTTTATATCATAAAGATAAATATTCAAACCATCCATCTCGTAAATGCTAAATAATCAACAACAATTCAGCACCTATCACAATCACCACACAACAAAAAAAGTGCAAAATTTACGTCAGTCTAATGCAAGATTCTCAAAGCTTACTTTCGGAGAACATATTTATAGACAATACGTATTTGGATTTCGTCAATGTGACTACACTTGATGTCAAGATTTGGATATGTCACTGTACACAGGTACTGCAGATTGTAGACAGGTCTTTATTCACTCATGTCAGACACGTTATTTGTATACGAGTACTAGAGTTCTCATGCAAATGTTAAATCGTTCATTCCATGCTTGTTCTGGATTATTTGCACAATCTGGGAATTAATGTTTTGTCCCAGTCTTTTGGAGTGATGTACTGTTGGAGACTTAGAAAAATTTCAAGTATCAGAGATTCTAAATTTGTGTGTTCATTTTAAATAGTGCATGTAAACTGTTTTTATGTTTTTAATACATGTATAAATTTGTGATATATATATTTAAATCTGATCATTAAAACAATGAAGCCAGGTGAAAAAGTAGGACGTCTGAAATTATTTAAAAAATTAAATTTTATTTTATATTCAGAATTTATATTTTACATATTGTGTTATTTTGTTGTTTGCAATCTGAATGGCATTTAGCTTCAGTTGAATTGGCCACCCCTAGAATTTGTTTTTATATCATGTGAATGAAAATAGATCGTTCAGAAAGAAAAACATTCAGTATTCGAAAAGACAAATATTTACCACCAGTATCAATGCGAAATTTGTCAATTCTCAAATTGGAGCTGCAAGTGATAGTTCTCGATTTGATTATTAAAAAGTATTTGAATACAAAATAAAATATTACTGGAGATATTCAAATTTGCCCACCACTAATAATCTCTCCCAGCGTATTGCATATGCATAAGAGCAAGAGCTGCAATCATAGTTGTTGTTCACACATTTTATTGCAGAATTTAAAATGATTTATTGTGTGCGTCAGTTTTTTTAATGTTTGTGTGAAATAAAGATGGATATTTATAGAGATATATCCCGTCGGAATTAGTCGAGGTGAGTGTTGCTTGCTTACAGCTGTGAGTACAGGTTCACTGCCCCCATGCTAACGGCCCGCCCAACTTAATCTTATTTGCACATTATTTCTTGGCGTTTCTGCGTTACTTTCAATTACATATGCTATATCACTCAATTCCTCTTTGCACATACTTTCAGATCCCCCTTTGAAATAAATGTATGTTTCCAGGGGAAAGATTATATGTGGTGTAATTATTTCTGTCCATACACGTGTTACGGATAGTCATTTTACTGCAAATTACTTGCCCTCACGCGTAATTTAATTTAGCGAAAACCGTGTTCCGTGATTGCAACCGTTTCGGAAATTTTGGGGGTATCAGCATTAGTTGGACCATCCTATATATATATATATATATATATAATATAGACATACACACGGAAAAATGGGCACTGGCGACTAATCCGGTATATGATCAATGGAGCATACCACTGTT
The DNA here is from genome assembly GCA_002778355.1 of Clitarchus hookeri. Taxonomy (NCBI): domain Eukaryota; kingdom Metazoa; phylum Arthropoda; class Insecta; order Phasmatodea; family Phasmatidae; genus Clitarchus; species Clitarchus hookeri. Next base: position 201,059 of record NQII01000253.1, read on the forward strand.
TCCTGATGAAATTCAAGCAGAGATTACATTTTTAAGTTAGGTTTTTTTTTGTCCAGGTTATAATGGTTTGTATTCATGAGCTACTTGAAACAGCAGGTTTACGAGAATTACTGTTTAGTTTCACAATAACATGATGTTACTTGGCATGATGAGCTTTAGCCAGAGTGAGGCCAACAGTGATAAATACGTTGCAGACGTTGCTTTTGTTGGCGTCTGATGACAACGAAGAAAAAGCATTAAATACTTTTGTAAATGGAAAATAGCAGGAAGTGCAGTCTGTATCATGAGAAAAACACCTGTTATATGCATACAGCCTCTACAACGAAAGTAAAATTTAATTAGTTGAACCATTTATCAATCATTAATTATAATTATCAAAATGTTTGTTTATAATCTGTTGTATTATTAGTGCTTGTTGTTAAGTTTCAAATGCTGTTTTTCCCTGGGTGTGGTCTACAATACACTATTCATATCTGTGGCAATATATTCTCTCTAAAATATATGGCAGCATGGTCTGAGATGATCTTCGTCACCAACCCAATGTTGCTTGATAGTGAAACCATATTTAATTTTGTTGTCTGTCTGCATCGGATGTGTCGCAAAGTGTCGTGTTGCTGTATCATGCAACCAGTTTTACATACAACAAATGTTCACCGATAGGCTGCATGGCTTATGTTGTACTTTATAGTTTATCGTATAACTTTTTCGGTGTATGGGAATTCTGAGGAAAAAGCAGTAAATGAATGGGAAATTCAATTTAGTCTCTCTGGAGAACATGTATTACATGAAGTAATATACAGGGGTACATTATTTTATATGTGCCATTTTAAATAAAGTTCTAGTACACAATTTTAGCTAAAATGTTAGAGCCAGTTGAACATGGGAGAAAATTTTTCTTAAATTTGCAGTTTACAGTGTTAACACAAGCTTTCCTTTGCTGTTTGTTGTCTAAATTTAGGCCCCTACATATCTGTGCTGTTAATTCCAGTATCCTGTAATTTAGTTAGCTTCATATCAAAATCATCTTGAAATTTTTCTCAGGCATTTTCGTTTGAATATCAGGTTATCTTTAACTAGCTGGAGAGCAGACTTAGGTTTTCGTGTCAGCTATTTTGAAAGTTTTGTTGCAGTTTGCAACTTTGACTTTTTCCATTTAATGTTTAATTGTTACAATAAAAGTCCATATAAAAAACTGAAGGGACACAAATATTTTTTTGTTGTATGGAGGTTCCCTGAAATTATGCTCATTCACAACTCCACTAAAACAAACTTAAATGATGGTCATGGGTTAGTAGGGGATAATTATAAAATGTATTTCACTAATGGACAAATTGTAAAAAATTAACTAGTGTGGTGTTTATTCTTCTTCGGTGGTGGCCTGCAAGTGACAAAGCTAGCTTAACTGACCTAATGGTTCAAACTGTTCAGTTTGATGTACCAAATTTTGCAGTAATGTTTATATTTTGACTGCTTTTTTACTATAAATTGGTCAAAAATATTTCATATAAGAGAATAAAACTGGAAGAAATTTTTTGGGTTTTCTCTTTTGTATGTACAGTTTTACATCTGGTATTCACTTGTTACAAAATTTTTCCTTATATTTTGTTAACTTAGCTTTGATTGTTTCATTTTTTAGATTTGTTGTTCCAAAACCTCGTGCGGAGTGCACAAAAGGTGAACAGTTGGTTGTAACATTTGCTGCTGGATATATTGCTGGTGTTTTCTGTGCAATAGTCTCTCACCCAGCTGATACAGTTGTTTCCAAGCTTAATCAAGAAAAAGGCCTTGGTGCTGTTGATGCTGCCAAAAAACTGGGTTTTGCAGGTAATTATTTATGTATTAAAAGCACCATATTTATTGATGTTGCATACAAGAAAAGATTGCCACATCCTTTAGCCAAGTGGTTCTCAGAATATTGGGAAGTTGATATGTATATTTTATGTATATCTAAATGCATACAATGTCAAAAATGTAATTTTTAATGCCAATGTGTGTCTTAGATTCTTGATGTTAAACTTTCAGTGAAAGTTTTTTTTTCTGTTCCTTCGTGTTTAAAAATTGCTGAACTAGCCTTCCATGTCATTAGCAGACTGCTTTATCTAAATTAATATATTTACGTATCAAGGAAATAAATTAAGCATCAACCATTGGCATTTTCAGGTTTTTAGTACCTTAAAAAACTTTGTTCTTCCTTCAATTAGTTACTGGTATTAGTGAACTCAAAATATGGTATGTTTGATCTAAGTCACTTTTGCATTGTAGATGCCAGCCACATTCGGGTTGCTTGACTATTTTGTAATTTTTTTTATAATTTAATTAGTGTTATTCTTATTAATTTTTGTTAAATTTTTATCTAGCTGATAAAATTGGCTCTTGCAATGGTTTACAAATACCTCAATATCTTATCTTCCATTCTGTTTTCACCAACAGGCAGATAAGATATCAAGCTTTCTTTTGATTACTATAAACATAACTTTGTTATATATTAGACTTTTGATACAAGGGCTTAAATTTTGGGTTTCGGCAGCTCAAAGAAGCCATTTTTTAACATCCTGTAGTGTAGAAAGAGCCAATTCCTCTATCAAAATCCGTAAAAAAAACACGGGTGTAAATATTAAGTAAAACTGTAACATGGAGAGAACGTGTAATTTACATATGTAGACAAACAAATGTTACTGTACATTTATTAAGATGACTTAAAAAAATTTACCCATGAAATTGTTGAAGACTTTAACAGAATCATTAATAATTTCACGCTTTGATTATACTGATAGTCTTCAGTGACCTGCATGAAAATCTAGCTCGAAGACTTCAGCGAATACTAAACAACCATGTACATCTTATTTTTAATTCTAAAAAGAAAGATCATATCACCAAATACACACACACTCTCATGGCTTCTTTTAAAAAATCTACTTTCATTGCACAAGATCTGCTTGTTAAAGAAATGATTTTTAACAGGGTGTCCTCGATACCTTTTGTCTCATTTCTTACCACCCAATACTTCAAACCCTCGTTCTTTCGAACAACAAAAGCTTCTAGAACCAAAACACAACTCATTTTTCACTTCATCTTTCATCGTCACCGCAACCAAACTCTGGAATTGCTTACCTCAGGAAGTAAGAAATACAATTTCAATCACTGAATTAAAATATTATGCCGGAACAGCTGGTTACGCCATAGATATTTAAATTAACTTGAAATATGGGTTTGATATCGACAATATTTATTGTGGAGGTTCCTCTTTTATAATACCTGTAACTTATTTGCTTTCTGCTTCATGCGACTGTAGTGATGTTTCTGATGCTTATGTTATTAATAAATGAAATATACTTTTAGTGTATGTATGTGTGTGAATGAGTGTGTGCGAATAAACGTTGCATTACTATTTTATGTATATGTCTAGGTAACTGACATAATTTTAGATGTAGCAAACATAGAATGTTTTATATTAATTAATTTTTTTGTCTTTTTTCCTGTGTTAAAATAGTTATTTGCTCTGATTTTCTTTCCTTCAGAAATCCTTAAACTAAATTTGCAGTTTTAGAATTTTTGCTAACCAATGTTATCTTGTAGTTAATTTTTATAAACGGATAAATAGTACAATGTGAGTATGTCATATGTGTATGTGGTTTTGTGTATGCATATACGTATACACACAAAAATATACATCAAAAGAGAAATCGTGTAAGTTCACTATTCAGCTTATTTTAATTTAATGTATGTTTCTTTCAGGGTTGAAATGATTTAAATCACCTGATTTTAATCAGTGATTTAAATCGTAATTTAAACCAAGTGATTTTTTTTATTAAAAAAATCTATTTAAATCAATACCTTTTTTAATGCAACAAAATCGACCAAAAAGTGTCAAGGGACTTCCTTAACATAAACTACGGCGCACACATACGTGCAATGCTATGTTTATCTACACAGTTCGGGTATTCCCCAAAATGTAAACTCACGACTTAATGTGTTTTCGCCCGGTCATTCGTGATTGATTAGTGAAAGCGTGAATACAACATAATGGCTGAAGAAAAAAAGATGCTGTATGGGTTTATTTTGATGAAAAGAAGTCTGCTTGCGGAAAGTTTAACAAAGTGGTGTGTAATAGTTGTACTAAGGAGTTAATGGGTTTAGTAGCGAGAATAAAAAAACATTTAGAAATATGTGTGGCAGTAAAGGATCGCAATCAGAACATCGACTCAGACGACGACGGCAGTGCCGCCGCAAGCGTGGGTAACTTACTATCTCTTTTATTAACAGTACTGTGATTTTTGTTTGTCATACATTTTTATAACTTATGTAGTTATGTGGTGTGATTTATTTTTTATCTTACAATATCCGGCAGAATATCACGCCGCTTTCTTTGGCGGTAACAGATACCGCACGTCCGTATGAGATCAGGCCTTGTTGTTGGTAGAAAACTTACCAGGACATTTATTTACAAGACATATTATTATAGAGATGTTTGTTTTTATATTTGTTTTAGGAGTAAATGAAAATGCTTGTGCCTCAGTGTCTTCTGCATCTGCTAGTTCCTTACCTAAATCAAATCAGAGTGCTGGCTTATGGCGAAAAAAATTAGATGACTACGTTGTAAAAAACGGATGCCACGCAGAAACATCTTTTGGATTTGCAAGTAGCGAAGTATTTCTATGCAAATAATACCTCATTTCTGCACGCGGAGCACGAAGAGTTCAAGAAATTGATGAGTATGTTACGGTCAGGTTACGTTCCTCCAAATCGATTTGATATTGGTGGCAAGCTGCTCAATGAAATTTTCAAGGACGAACAAAACAAAAGTAGATCAGATTTAGAGAATAAAACTGTAACCTTGTCAATTGATGGGTGGTCTAACATACGAAACTACCCTATCATTTGCACGTGTGTCTCAACGAATGATGGTAAAACTGTCCAGGTTGAGACCATTGATACGGCAGACCACAGTCACACTGCCGTCTAATTAGAAACTGTGGCAAATGAAAGTATACAAAAAGCAGACAAACTTTTTAACTGTAAAGTTAGAAGTGTTGTATCGGATAATGCAGCTAACATGGCAAAAATGCGTAAGCAGCTTCAAACAAACACTGCTGACGATAATGGCGCGGAAGTTAATGTACCTATAGTTACCTACGGATGTTCTGCGCATATTCTTAACCTATTGGCTAAAGATTTAGAAATTTCAGATGCTAAAACACATGTTCTAAAAGTTATCAAGGACTTCAAAAACAATCATTTCGTGCATGCTAAATATTCACTCACCAAGGCGAATAGTTTAGGTAATCCCACAAGAAGTAAGATGGAACACAATGTGTGATTCACTAAAGAGCTATGTTAAAAACTAACCGATTTTGATGCAAGTAGCAGATGAAAATAAAGAGGAAATTAGCTCTGACATTAGAAACCTCATACAAAATATGAGNATAGTTTAGGTAATCCCACAAGAAGTAAGATGGAACACAATGTGTGATTCACTAAAGAGCTATGTTAAAAACTGGCCGATTTTGATGCAAATAGCAGATGAAAATAAAGAGGAAATTAGCTCTGACATTAGAAACCTCATACAAAATATGAGTATTACAAGAAATTCAGTAGGTCTAATTGCACGACTAGAGCCAATAGCCAAAGCTCTGGACAAGATTCAGAGCTATAAGTGTACCATTTCAGATATCATACTTATCTGGAAGGAATTAATTGACCAACTAGAGGAGGAACTATATGAGATTCAAATGATGATTGTCATGAAACGTTGTCGCCAAGCGATGACACCGGCTCACTATCTAGCTTACATGGTGAATCCAAAACTGCCCCAAGAAAAGTTGTCAAGCTACGAAAGTGATGCAGCCTTACAATTTTTGCGAGAAAGCTATGGAGAGGCAGGAACCAGTTTGATGAATATCATTATTCGTTTGAATGCAAAAGTTGAGCCTTTCACTGGAGTATTAGTTGATGAACAAGTCATACAGAAAACCGCCCCTACCGATTGGTGGTTAGCAATCCACAACATGCAAAAATGTATCACTGAAGCAGAATTACAGATAATAAAGCAACTGCTAAGTGCTGTTGCATCTTCCGCCGGGGTGGAAAGAATATTTTCAACGTTTAATTTGGTGCATACCAAAATAAGAAATAGGTTAGGCACCGAGAAGGCAGCCAAATTAGTTTTCCTTTTAAAGAACCTGAATGGGAAAAAATAATTATGTAACCAGCCAAACGGATTTTGTCAATTTAAATCTTTGAATTTCTTAATTTTTTCATTGTTGATTTTTTGTTTGAATGTGAATAATATTTATAATTTTAGAAGAACTGCAATGTTGATTCTTTTTTATTTTATAAATTAAGCTATAATTAAAATAAACAGAGAGATGTTTTTTTTAATAATAATGACTTCCAAATGAAAAAAGATGGGACTATGTAAATAAATAAAAAAAAATGATTTAAATCTAATTTAAATCAAATAAATCTAATTTAAATCAAATTGATCCCATTTAAAGCAAATAAATCTGATTATTTTGATGTATTTTTTTTAGTCATTTTTATCTACCGTGGTTTCTTTTATATATTTNTAAAGCAAATAAATCTGATTATTTTGATGTATTTTTTTTAGTCATTTTTATCTACCGTGGTTTCTTTTATATATTTTATGTAAGCTACTTTCTAATTTTGTAGTAGACATTAAGTTTTGTTTTATTTTATTTTATTTTTTTTCTTCTTCTTTTCAAAAAATAAGTGCTATGTTTTATTTAAAGTGGTTAAGTGTAAAAGGTGATAATATCTTAACTTCGCCACAAAAAATTGACTTTTTATTATTATTATACTTATTGAACTATAAACTTTTGTATATTTTTATTAGTACCCTATAGTGGGTTCACGACTGGAAGAGACTTTCTTGAAGCCCTGCTAAAGATCTACTTTCAAGCCCATTTCGTATCCTTCTGCCAAAGGGTAAACAAACATTGCCATGTGGCAGTCACATGGCAATGTTTACATGCAATGTTTACATTCCACTGTGTGTGTGTACATGTGTTCGTACATGCACGTACCCATCATAAAAGTAATGTATATATTATTAATGGATATTCCACAAGCGTAAAGTTTTTAATCTTGAGAATTTCACACAAAAGAATATGCGATGCAAGCGAAAAACATTTAATTATAAAAACCCAAAATGAGAGTATTAAAAATTTGATGTTTTGTGTGTGTGTGTGTGTGTGTGTGTGTGTAGGTTTGATTTTGACTGGGGGGTTGGGTGGGGGAGAAAAACTTTCACTTTGATTACATATTATAGATGTGGCACAATACTTTGCATTGAAATGTGTCAACATTCAAGGAGTCCATCCAACAACATAAACATGGCACCGCCAATCTCTCATAAGCCCCCGGATGGCCGTGCTGTCACGAGGTCAGGAACCGAAGTTCCCATAACTCTTATAGTGGGTTTGCAACAAAAATACAACCAGACAGACTTTGTTCAAATAATTGAGCCGGCGGTAGGCCGCTGTGTTTATGTTTTAGTTGGGCTCCGGGCCCGTATTTAATGCTGTTAACCTCTGTTGCTATCTTAAAATATTTTTCCAAACAAAAATCTAACTTAAAACTAATAAGAAAAGACATTGGTTTTACTAATGTCTAATATTCAAACAATTAAATTGAAACATGTTGTAAGAAAATGCTTAGAGAAGGAACAAAATAAGCGTGCCACAGATTTTGTAAAGAAATAANGTGTGCTACAGATTTTGTAAAGAAATGACAATAACAAATTAAACATAACTAAAAAATGTGGCTCCAGTAAACAAAATATTAGCGAGAACTGTTGTTTATAATAATTAAAGAAGCTGACAATGGTGTATCCTAACATATCCAGTTTGCATTAAGTTAAAACATCCTAAAGGCATAAGCTGCAGTACTTAAAAATACTGTTTATTTATTAGTTAGTTAGAAGTACCGGTAATAACTTATGGATTTTAGTGATTCCATTTGCTGCAGAATTACCATAGATCAAAACAAAAACGTACATAAACAACTCAACACAGCAGCAACTATATAAAAAAAAAAGAAATTAATACATCCATCTCCACTTCAAAAATTAGAAACCAATTATTCAAAAAAATGACCTGCTCCAATAGCTGCTCTCTGATGTAGACTGCTACTTTACATATAATGCTATAAAGCAATGCTCAAAACTTTACCCTACAATTTAACACTACACAAAAAGATTTTGCAAAAAAAGGATACAGCAAACGGAANAAATGCTTAGAGGAGGAACAAAATAAGTGTGCCACAGATTTTGTAAAGAAATGACAATAACAATTTAAACATAACTAAAAAATGTGGCTCCAGTAAACAAAATATTAGAGAGAACTGTTTACAATAAGTAAAGAAGCTGACAATGGTGTATCCTAACATATCCAGTTTGCATTTAGTTAAAACATCCTAAAGGCATAAGCCGAAGTACTTATAAATACTGTTTATTTATTTAATAGTTAGTTAGAAGTATAGGTAATAACTTATGGATTGTAGTGATTCATTTTGCTACAGAATTACCATAGATCAAAACAAAATAGTACAAAAACAACTCAACACAGCAGCAACTATATAAAAAAAAATGAATACATCCATTTCCACTCCAAAAATTAGAAACCAATTTTTCAAAAAAAATTACATACTTCAATAGCTGCTCTCTGATGTAGACTGCTACTTTGCATATAATGCTATAAAGCAATGCTGAACAACATTACCGTACAATTTAACACTACACAAAAAGATTTTGCAAAAAAAGGATACAGCAAACGGAATGTTGTGCTCCTGCAGCCAATTGATGATGGCATCCTTCCTCCAGCTACTGTTGGGGAACTTCTCCAGCTTAAATCACCACACGATACAATAAATTAAAATGTATTACCCTTGAATGTTGCCAACAGTATGTCTGTTGTATAGAATGT
>NQII01000253.1:210078-323593 GCA_002778355.1 Clitarchus hookeri
CCGCAGTACTTATAAATACTGTTTATTTATTTAATAGTTAGTTAGAAGTATAGGTAATAACTTATGGATTGTAGTGATTCATTTTGCTACAGAATTACCATAGATCAAAACAAAATAGTACAAAAACAACTCAACACAGCAGCAACTATATAAAAAAAAATGAATACATCCATTTCCACTCCAAAAATTAGAAACCAATTTTTCAAAAAAAATTACATACTTCAATAGCTGCTCTCTGATGTAGACTGCTACTTTGCATATAATGCTATAAAGCAATGCTGAACAACATTACCGTACAATTTAACACTACACAAAAAGATTTTGCAAAAAAAGGATACAGCAAACGGAATGTTGTGCTCCTGCAGCCAATTGATGATGGCATCCTTCCTCCAGCTACTGTTGGGGAACTTCTCCAGCTGAAATCACCACACGATACAACAAATTAAAATGTATTACCCTTGAATGTTGCCAACAGTATGTCTGTTGTATAGAATGTTTGAATTAAGCACAATTCTTTCCAAAACATAAACTTTTAAATATTTGGTTGTTGGTAGTATTTATTGGATACCAAAAGTATGATTGGATACTTCTATAATGCGAACGTGATAAGAATGTCTATAACTACTGTGCTAGACATTCTTAAACTTTTTATCATATTACATATAACTGTTTTCCCGATACCTGTGTTGACTAGCACAGAATCTAACATGTCACAAACAATATAAACATTTTATTTATTCAAAAACAAAAGGTTGGAGCTCACACCTGTGTGCTGTGATATGGTGCATTGTCTATGACGATGACCCTTGTATGTTTTTGGTATCAGTAGCTGTAGTTGACACAGAAACTGAATTATGGTCCTTTTTAAAATATGCAAATTAGGTTGGCTATGTAGCACTAAAAGTGAAAAATATGACACTGATAATTTATAATAACTAAAAGACATAGGCTGTAGAACAGCGGTGTTGGGGAAATGCATTAATACACAATTGTTTTCTTAAAAGATTATGACTGCAATTCCATCAATTACGATGTCCTCTCGTGTTTAGTGAAGTGATACAGATATGTTAAATAGTAGGGGAAGTTCCAGTTATATCGACTGTAATCTATTTAGTGATTTATAACAATCGCAATAAATGCCGCAATGTAACTTCTAAATACAAAACAAGCAGTTTCTTCAGCATCTTAAAATGCACCATTTCTCCATAACCTATATAAAATAATTTGACNTGTAACTTCTAAATACAAAACAAGCAGTTTCTTCAGCATCTTAAAATGCACCATCTCTCCATAACCTATATAAAATGAATTTGCTATAACAAAATCACTATAGAGGCAATTTTCCTTAACATTGTCGGTTGTATTTATAATAAATTTCCAATGTATATATTGGGTTCATGAAGAATCCTTCGCAGGTGTACACAAATTCCAACACAAAGTAGTTTTTATTTTTATTTACACATTGTAATACCACCTTTTGGTTAGGTGATTCATACACTCACATTTGAGTCTATATAACCCAACAATCCTAGGTTAGTTTAAAAATGTAAAATAGTGATTCACCCATCGTGGGGATAGGTTCTGTTAGGTGGGCACATGTTACGAAATTAGTCGGCCCTTAATGCCCCTCGTATATTCGTGTTCTGCATCATTAGTAGAGTGGATTATTTTATTTTTACATAAAAGCCCCCAAAACTTAATAATTACCTAAATAAAAGGTTAAAAAGACACGTAGACAACGTTCGNAATAAAAGGTTAAAAAGACACGTAGACAACGTTCGACGATGTTATCAAGTTATTAACAAATTTTCTTTATGTTCTTGTAAACACTTCGTAGGCCAACATAATTTATCTTAACACACACAACTTGCAAACGCAATGGTTAATACTATATATATTTTAACATACATTAGCACTGTGGATCTGGAGAGTTTCAACATTTCTGCCGCTCTTTCCGCGATGTTGCACGGTTTCATTTCCCCTTGCCTAATTAGGGAATACAGCGATTCGGTGAGGTTAATGATGTCCTGTTGGCGTTGAAGAGTGGTGACTTCTCTTTTCTTCACCTTGCTAGAACTCATGACTGCACACAAAAACTACCGCAACATACAACGTAAAGTATGATAAATAAAATTTTAAGCAAACCTGAAATAAATTTTAAAAATATTAAACATGTGGGANACATACAACGTAAAGTATGATAAATAAAATTTTAAGCAAACCTGAAATAAATTTTAAAAATATTAAACATGTGGGGACGCACTACGAGTAATCTCTTATACAGTTTTCAGAAACGAAAATACAACGAGAAATAATAAAGAGCGGATATTAGTAAAAAAAAACAACCAATGAATTATTATAAGTTAAAAAAGATAAGCGCACAAATTCTCTGGCACGTGTGTCAACCACAGCCAGTCAACAACACACAGAACGAAGGTTTGTAAACAAATGGCCGCTCTACTTTCACCTTGAGCGTGATCATGTGAGTATGCAAGAAACATTGAAATCAAAGTACGTTAGCATCACTTCATTAATAATTGGCATAATAAGATACAAGTCTTTTCGAAACCCATTTGTAAGCGATAAATTAACAATTACGTTAAAACTTTAGAACTATTTCCTCTCTTTGTGCTGGCAACCTAACGGCATAACTGTATCCGCGCTCGCCGCTATTTGTAATGTTATATGCATGTAGCTAACGGCTAGGGTGTTTTTTCAAAAGTTGATTTTCAAAAGTTTCTTCTGGTCGTGAACCGACTGTAGGTACCACTCTTTGACTCCATGCACTCGGATCATTNGTTGATTTTCAAAAGTTTCTTCTGGTCGTGAACCGACTGTAGGTACCACTCTTTGACTCCATGCACTCGGATCATTGTTTCTTCTCCCTTGCTGAGAAAAAGAATTTCAAAATCCAAAAATTTGCAGAGATTTCAAAGTTACTGAACAAAGCCGTATATAACTTTTTCAGATTGTAAACATCTTTTATGTTGTTAAACCCTGACAACAATTTTGGTAAAAGTTCATAAGGTGTAAGCAGAACCCAGTAACTTAGAAATATCATTGTTTGCTATGAATACGTGCTTATTTTTTACATTTATACAATAAAAGTACATTTAAATTTTTGGCATTATGGTAACCATAAATTTGTAGAAGCAGAAAAATATATCTNTGTTTGCTATGAATACGTGCTTATTTTTTACATTTATACAATAAAAGTACATTTAAATTTTTGGCATTATGGTAACCATAAATTTGTAGAAGCAGAAAAATATATCTTTCCTTGTTTTTTTAAGAAATGTTCCTACATGTTGCGAGAACGCACGTTTAATGGTGTCTGTGTGTTCAGTAAAACCTGCACAGACCTTTGTCAACATGTTTCAACTTGCTGTCAGGAGTGCAGTAGAGGAGATGTTTTATGTTCCATATATCAGTCCATTGTGAGCCTCTGCCCTGTGCTGTCTCGCGTTTTCAGTTGTGGAAAGTTAGGTTGATGTTTTTTTATGTGTTAAGGGTACTGTGGTAATTTTGATGCATCTTGAAATGCTAAGCAAATAAGTGAAGGACAAANTGTTTTTTTATGTGTTAAGGGTACTGTGGTAATTTTGATGCATCTTGAAATGCTAAGCAAATAAGTGAAGGACAAATACTACTATATTTGAGATTAGTAAATAAAAGGCTGAAATGTGTTCCATTGGTACATTGTTGACACAGTGAGAACAATTCTTATGGGAAGTTTATCACAAAAAGTGTTGCTGATTATCATCCCGGAGATATTGCTTTCTTGAAAAGGAGAGTTAACTGTGAAGATGTAAGTACTCTTTGCACTTACCACCATAAAAGATTTGTAGACAAATATAATTTATTTGGAGGTAGCTGTAGCGACCCTTTTTCATGCCATAAGAAAGCTATCAAAAAGCAGTCAACAGAAATAAGTTTAGAACTAAGCGACAGATATCCAGGCTTGCTGCTTACACCAGGCAAGTCCATTTGTTTTTCTTATCAAAAAAGACTTAACTGTAAAGGAAATTAACACAAAGTTTGTGATCAAGATGTAACATTTTCTAACCTTGAAGTTGTAATGGAAACCATAAATGAAGCTGCTAGCTCACTGAGTGTGTCATCAATAAAGATCATGAAACACAGTGATGAGAAAAAATAGGGATGGGTCGGTTCGGTTCTTCGGTTCCAATTTATACCGGTTGTTGAGGTTTGACTCAGAACTGGTTTTAGGTTAACAACAATTACTCGGTTCTTGGTTCTACACAGCAATGGCAAAACTCTGTTGTTACAAAAATAACTATGGTATTTACTCATGTATAGCACGCCCTTTTTTCCCCCAACACAAAGGAAAAAATTTCTGGGATGTGTGCTATACACTGAACAATTAAGGAGTGGTAGCTGTAAACTGTTCGGTGATGTTTGGAGGGAAGTGTATGGGAACAGTCTGTTATCTCATCTCGCGCTCTTACATCAACACTCCTCTGCCTTCACTCTCTTTTTCTCTCAGCCCTCCCCGGTAAACAACACTGCTAGCCGATCAATACAGCCTTCTTTGTTTGGCAGGATGGACGCAAGCCGGGAGTAAAAGAGGAAGAAGGGACTTTTTTTTTTTAGAGGTGTCACATTCCAGCACGTAAAAAAAAACCAGCACGGCACTGCATAAAAGATGCAAAAAAAAAAGGGCAGCCTGGTCACTGTAAAAGTAGCAAAAAAAAAGATAAGGAATTGGGCCGCATCTGTTGACGTTCTTTTAACGAACCTTTGTAGGTTACCTTTATTGTACAGCAGGGCATAATGTTTGGTTTTAGGGCCACGAGTTATTTAATTAAAGTATTTTCCAAACATATCACAATCACCACATATAAATGTAAAAAAAGAATAATTTTTTACATATTTACTAACCATAATATATTTAATACTACAAGTTTATCTGTATGCATTAAAACTTTTCTTCACACTTTGTTATAGTTCAATTCTTCCATAAGTTAAATAAAACATTTAATGAATTTTACCTGCATTGGTTTAATAAAGTTGCAAGCAAAAGGCAAGTATTCAACATAGAACCGAATACTGGAACCAATATTTTAATTGTAGAATCCGCACCGGAACCGGAATCTACATATTTTGTTATTCGACCCATCCCTAGAAAAAAACACTTAGAAGTTGAAAGAACAGCAACCAAATTTTCTACAGCAGTAAAAAAAGACATTGCTTTGTGCCTTTAATGTCCCAAATTTCGAGGAAGGTGATGAGAGAGTCTCGGGTACTGAACATGATATGGCCTACTTGATTGAAAGTATTAAAAGATTAACATGTACTTCTAATCCTTTGGAGTTTCTGTCTACCTTGTAAGGAAAATCGAAGACCTTGGGAATGGATATGGAATCATACCTGAAGTAAACTTGAAAAAGTGAGGTAAAATTGTGTCACAGCAGACTAGATTTGGTCACCCAGTTTTATCACAACTATGATGTCAGTAGGCCATGTTGTGTAATAAAAGATAATGCATCAGTTTGCCTTGAAGGTGCAAAGCAATCAAAACAAAAATGTGTCATCTGACAGAAACAATTGTGTTTTCTAAGTTCTGTACTCTGCTTCCAAAGTGGTGTATTATGGCAGGACCTCACGGAACACACAGTGTGTGTTTGTATAACTCACCAAAACTCATGACAAATGCTGCAAAACTTGGTGACTGTACAACATTGAAAATGAATCATTTTGTTTGGATAGTATGCAAACTGCCCACCTGTTGATGTCCTTTGATGCAAATTCAACATGGAAAATGCAGAAGGAACTGTCACTTACCAGCATTGGATCACAACAGATTGCTGTGATCTTGTGACAGTTGTGGCAACCTACAGAGTTTGAAGAAAATCTCCTGAGAAAAATGCACACATTGAAAAGCCATTACTATGTAACCAAAATGCAATCAAAGTTTTTAAAATGAAAAAAAAAATAAACTATAGAAACAAATGAATGGATGGTGGTTTGTGACTTTGCAGAAAATTACTCGTTCATAATCCAGGACGAGGTACACCCATTTTGCATGTATTACAAAGGCGATAATGGCCATTCCTGCTGTAAAAATGTATACTTTATTAGTAACTGCTTAAACTACAACACAGCTACAGTTTAAGGAATTCCAGAAAAAGCTAATACTAATGATTGTATCAATAAAGTAATCTATTTCTCAGATGGTGCAGCCTAACAGTACAAAAACCGAAAAAACTTTGCACATTTATGTAAAATACCAAGTAAATTTTTACCTCCATGCAGAATGGCATTTGTTTGCATCAAGCCATGGTAAAGGGCCATGTGATGGAGTAGGGGGTATAGTAAAATTGTTAGTGGTAAAAGCAAGTCTACAGCAAACAACCACAAACCACATCACAACACTAGAGGCAACGTACCAGTTCTACAGGGAAAATATAAAAGGCATACACTTTGTCTTTGTTTCTACAGAAGAAGTAGATGAAGTGGTAGCAAATCTTAATTCAAGATTCTCTGAAGCTTTTCAACTGCCTCACACACGAAGACATCACTGCTTCATTCCTCAAGACCGGACCACTTTATATAGAGAAATAGTCTCTTCATCTTTCAAACAATCTAACTTTGTGTTCAATGTAACCAGTGTTGAAAATATTTACAGTGGAAGATATGTCACATTGCTTGTGTGTATGACGATAAATGGTTCATTGGGAAAGTGCTAGAGGTGTCAGAACAACATGGTGATGATAGTGGTATGTTTTTTTAGAGCTGTGCCGATCCTTAACTTTTTCAAATATGCCGATCCCGTGTTGACACAGAAAATATAACTAAATATTTAGATTATGTTAAATGTTTTTGCCAATGTTAAAATGGCAAAGAATTTTTATATGCAAATTTATATACATACCTCCAACTTTGTAGAAAATGAATTCTTGAACAATGTATGATTTTATTTTCTTCCTACAGAATTACTTAAATTGGGCTTTCTTGATTAACAAGTCTGAGATCTTGTTTGGTTTTCATACTGTTCAATACTAAGCGCTTTTAACAGGAGTTAGCTGGATCCCGTCCGAAGCCAAGCCATCTTTCGTTTCCTTTCTTATGAACGCAAACTTTTTGTTGGAAATGCTTCCGACCAGCCTGTTACAAGAACTGCAAACGTAAGCACTGAATTTTCGATTACCCTTGAGCCATCTGTTGGGGAAATGTGAATTACTACTGGTAGTTTCTTGAACTGCATTGCCAGCTACGTATATAAACAGTAAAGCAACATTGTGTTTAGTGAAATTAATTACTATAACATTATCTTCTTGAGAATAAACACTAAATGCACCACACAGTGCCAAATTTGGTGAAAACCTCTTATGGCTGTGTTGTATTTAGTGTACGAAAGATGTGTTCAATATATTTTTATGCTTATAGTGTTAGCATATAAGCAAATCACGTTGACACACTAGTTCGAGTCGAGCCATGTTGTTTTTAAATACAAAAAAACTGAGACTGAAAGTTAGAGTTTGGTCAAATATGTATGGTAAACTCATTTGGCCACTTATTTGTGTATTTTCGTGCCAAAAATACAAAGAAGCTCTTTAAGATGTTGCAAACAAACAAATAATAAGAGTAGTTTTATACTTTCACAATATCAGCAATATCTGTATCTGCCAACCCGGATTGGCACAGGCCTAATTTTTTCATCCAAGTGGACCATCTACCACCTTCAAACTTGCGGAAAGAGGTGTTTTGTAGGTGGAAAATAGAACCATTCTGGATATTTTAACACCTATTGAGTTCTCAACTGCCACCGGAAGAGCGGACATCATTTCCCAAGAGAAAAATTCTTTCTTATCATTAAAACAGAACAATCTTCTTAAAAAATAAAATGAACATAGTATGCAAATTTTAAGTAGCATGGTAGACTTTATAGACGAAACTTCCATTTACAACTATTATTAGTAGGTTATGTCACAATTATTTTGCTGAATTATTTGTTATACTAAAATTCTAATAAGATAATTAAGGAAAATTCTTTTTTTTAAGCTTAGTAGATGTATATTGTGGCGACTTGAACCTTAAAGATAAGTTGTCATACTTTTAATTTAAAATGCTGAATTTGGATCCAAGGTATAAGAATTTGCACTACATTTTTAAACATTCACTTATTCATCAACAAAGATATTTGCAAGTTATTTGGTTGGTTACAACTAGTAAACTGTCACTTTTTAGCACAATGCTTTGTTAAGAGTGTTTAACGAAATACCAAGAGAAGTTTATATTCCAAAAAAAATATTGCTTTGTTAATTAACTTTGCAATGTTTGCAAATGGTTGGATTTTGAGAAATTTTTTTCTCATCAAGGGTGAGAAAATACAGTGACTTGAGTATATAAGGTCAAACAGTATTCCTCAGGCTACTAATAAAAAAAAAATACAAATGTTTGTCGTTCAAAGCCTTCTGTAAGACATAAGATGTTAAAAAGGCCTTTTCTGAGCAGCTCAAATCCAAAAGTAATTTTTGTAAGGTATTTGGGTGTTAATATCTTTTAAACCACTTTGAACTACAAAATTTTTTCTGTGAGGTTTGATTGCATACCATTAGAGGTTTATTCCTGCAAAATAAAAAAATTTCCACAACCCTTTTAATTTGCCGGTAAAGTTTGAAAATTTTTGGATTTTACAAAAAAAATTTTCACAAAGGGTGAAGAAACGTGGTGATTTGAGTGCATGAGGTCAAATAGTGGTACACAGGGTGCTAATAAAAAATACGAAAGTTTGTGGTACAAAGCTCTTTCTACGCCACAGGATAATAGTTTCTTTGAACTGCTGAAACTCAATATTCCCTTGTATTACAAGTCTAATATGTAACAGTTATGTTTATAGTAATAAAAAGAAAGCCTGAGATCTTATCTGCCTGTTATTGAAAACTGAAACTAAATATCTGTGATGGGGAAATAAGATGTTGGTTTTTGTTAACTGTTGCAACAGCTCATTTTATTGCATGGCACTCCACATGAAGTGGCCTAAATCCAATTTGGTAGAAGACAAAAAATTGATAATAATAGTTATGGAATATTCAGTACTGAGAGTAACCATGTTTAAGTTATTTAAAATAACACAAAATACAAAAACATTTTAATTTGCTGATCTTACATGGAATGACCCAGATACAATTATTTTTTATTGATGACCTACTGTTCTTGACTCACAAAAATGGAGGGTGGAAAATAATACAGAAAATTAAATATCTTATCTCACGAACTGATGGATTAGTTAATATTATATTTATCAGTTACTGGCTTGTCTTATTGTGGTTTTATGCAGCATAAGTCTTATTTTTAATGACTAAGTAAATATGTATTTAAAAAATCTCTGTAAAATTAGAAATATAGCTAGTATCATGTATCTTTCTATGTTTACGAGTACTAATTCCGTGGATCTATATGTAAAATCTCCACTTGATTTTAGTTGTTTGTGCTGCTAATGAAGTGTTTTGGAGTAAAATAATAAAAGTTCCGTAATGTTTGATTTGCAAGAAAAATAGTATCAAAAATTTAAAAAATCTCTTTCTGGTTCGGGATTTGAACATGTTAATATATCAGAAGACTGACGTCACCACAGGACTACCACCATCATCTCACTAAAAGAGCAAAATTTTCATTGAATAATGTTTTCAATGTTACCTATAACTAATATATTTTTATTATTCAAGCTTGTAGGTTTTTGTGTTAGTTTTTTTAATAATTTTACGTCACAGAGAGGAGGATGCCTTAGCAGAATATATAGAGCAAATTGTGAAATATTTCATAAGAACATTTAATTTTTCGGTAGTGCCAACTTTAATAGCATACACATTAATTTACAAATATTTTTAACAATGTATGTGCTCTTCTGAGACTCAGTTTTAGTTAAAACCTTGATTCCAATTACCAGTAACTCAAAACGTGCTTTGCATGGTTTAGCCTCGCACACAGGGCTCAGAAAATCATTGGACTCTCAAACACCTCGTGAAAGAGGGACTCGCAAGCTTCTTACATGAAGATTAGCTTGGTTTGAGATATTTAAGAGACAGTCTCCTCTTATACGCGAGGAGTTTGCGGGATCGCAGACAAAATGTAAAAGAATACCACCCTAAGTATATTATTCTGAAAGCATTAAATTATAGAGAAGACTAGATTATCTATTTCTTTAATTGCATTTTGCAAGTTCCAATTTTCTCAAACATATCTTCTTCAACTCCTTACAAGTCTTCACTAACTGAAAAAATTTAACAGTTAATCTGCTAACAGATTTTTAATATTAAATCCAGTTCTGAGAGATTTTGCTGATTAAAAATGGTTTTTGTTTTAATGCTGTACTGGACATTTTGTGAGCATGCAATACAATCGCACAGCTATAAGATATAAGTAGTGCAAATATTAATTATTTTACTGTGAGTTGGTAAACATTGCTCTGTTTGACCGACACAATATTCGAGATGATGCTTAGCCAAGGAAGTGATTGCCAGTTCATAAACATTCTATCAAAACATTTTGTCCACAGGGGTGATAGCAGCCACAGTTTACTACAAAAAGAGAATAGCACATTCAGTTAAGTTGCAAGATGCATTTACCAAAATACATTCACATTTGTGTGTGTTTTTTAAATATACTTTTTTTTGTGTGGGGTTAATTATACCATACGAATGCCCACCTTACTCTAAGTCATTCAGGTATAGTTCTTGGGACAAAACTCTCCAAGTAGCAATTAATTCATGCACCAAGCCATGCCTAGAGAACTGAGCAAATGGCAGTGGAGTCTACATTGTATTATGACTGTTAACAATTCAAACATTTGACAGTTATTTACTCAGGTATAGCGCCTGCCCCCCATAACTCCTTTTTTTATCGTTATTTACCAGAAAAAAAATTCTGGGCCAGTTTCTACCTGTGACAAAAGTATCTTGTACTTGTATGGTTAAGTACTGATGTAGCACTTAGTTTTCCCTCTTACCAGCCATGTGTTGATGGAAACAATTTGTAACAGTGGTGGAGTGACAACCAGTAACAGTGACCACAAGTCACAGATTTTCATCTTACCTTATTTTATTCATTGTTCCTTCTCTATGAGCTACTTTCTTTGTATATCACCATAACAGAGTTTGGTTAACATTTCAAATACAGTTCAAACTTTTATAATGTTTTGTTATATAATTTAGTTATAGATAACAAATATGAGGTTCCATATTTTTAAAATACTGATTTGCTGTGCACAGTACTGGGAAATTTAATTATTTTCTTGTGAATGGTATCAATATTCAAGTGTAAATGTAATGAAGACATGTGTGGAACGTTGAATGGTTACACGATGTTTAGGACACTCCATAGACTGAATTTCCTCTATCAAAATATTTATGGCACTTTAATTTCTTAAAACTAGGTTATTTTAATTATGTTTTTAAACAAATGTGATTGTAAGTATATTGGAGCAAAATTAAGTGGGTAGTTACTTTTAATTTGTTTTTAAAACTGAGTATGGAAGTAAAGAAGTAAGGACATTACCAAATTGTTAAAAATTCTAAGGGTAGTTTCATGTGCAGAACAGTTGTTTTGTTAATTTCCGATTACCTGTTTTTGTAAAAATGTCCATCTGCCTTGTTCTATATTTTTTGCTTTTGTAACTAAAAATTATTTTAACTCAAAAGTATTTACACCAATTTGCTTGGGATCAAACCAACAATGTTTTTGTGGGGAAAAAACTATGTTGTGCTTTCAGCCAAAAATTCCTAGCACACTGCATTTGCATACACATAAGTATTCATTTACAGATGAGATGTCCAGCTTTGGTGTTCTAATAAAGTAAATTTATTTACAGGAACTAGAGTTGTGTATAATCAGTACACTGAATCAATGACAGATCTGAGCTTTGATTTTTGCTTTCAGTAAAAAAAATAGCTGAAAGTCTAGAAAAAAAATTACTCTCGGTGACTATTTGAATGCTTTTAAAATGTTTGTGTAGTTTAATAGAAATGAAAATTGTCCGCATCTGTTGTACTGTACTTAAAGTCAAACATCATTAATACAAAAGTCCCATTTATTCCAAAAACTTTATAACGTTCTCGTGAAACTAAATAGGCTTTATAATGTTAAACTGATGAAATATACTTAATATGTTATACAAAGTGTTTTTAATCTCATGGCTTTAAATACATGTTTTTGTACTGTTAATATGAAATTCACCAGCAGAAATAACGTACTTGTGAATAATATTTATTGCTGAAATGTAAACAAATCGTCCAACCACAGATGAATAGGTTTCATGGCACGTTGTAAAAATGGTGGGCATGGGGAGTGCTCTATAGGTCACATGTGTAACTATAATAAATTAAGATGTCATTTTGTTACACCAAACTGATGCTTTTGGTTAGAAGTGATATCTGGTAATGTTACCAGTTTTCTGTGACGTAGTTGATTTTTACAGTGGTTATGTAGAAGTACAAACGTAGCAACTGTTTGTTTTACAAGAATAAGGAAATTGTTAATAAAATTACATTGAACAAGGATTGGCATGTGAAATAAGATTATATTACGCAAGTGGGACATAAAATAAATTTATGCTACCTTGCACAAGAATTTGGTAGTGAAATAAATTTACATTATTCAAGAATCGGGAAATGAGATGAAATTGACTTGAAAATGGGAAGTGAGAAAGAATTAAACTGCCAAGAATTGGATACCTCACTGAAATAATCAGTATATTAAATTTCTTAACATTGGATAAAAAAAACTCCTAATATACCAATATGCCAACTTTTTTTTATTTATTTTTTAAGTAGCTATAGAAAATTATGTAAATTTGTGTAAAAATTTTAATGGAAATCATTAATTTCTTACTTTATTTCTGATATTGTGATGGGCAAATAGTGAAATGCATGTAAAGCAAGTAATCTCCCACCCACGTCCTTTTTTAGTATACAACGAAATTAGTTATTAAGTGTCAAAATTGTCACTTTAGGTTTGTATTAAGGTGGTTTGACTGTATTTTATACTATATGACTATTAATGGTACTACACAGATTTTTCATATTTTAAATTGAATTTGGTTGATGTGCCAGAATGAATTTGAAAATGTACAATGAAAATTTGATAATGTTGAATCATATAATACCGCCTTTTTTGTTTGGCGGATGTTAGAATTGGCACTGGAACTTGCCGTGGAAACAGTATACCAACCCATAGCATACTATATAAGCAGCTTTGTAAGTGGGGTGGGCCCCTGCCATGTAGAGAGAAGTTCTCCATATATATTCTCAGATAATTTTTTTGTTATCTATAGGCTTCAGTGATTGTAGTTTTTTTATGTTACTTGGGAATTATAAATTTTCTGTGAAGATTTAGTTTTGGCTAACTCCCATCCCTACCATGTGTGTGTGTTGTTTTTGCTGGTGCATGATAGCTATTTTCAAGAGGACAAAGGATAAAAGTATAAATTGAGGGAAAGCTCTAAAATTTTCTCTAGTTCATACCTCATTTCCTGTATCTCCTGCAGTAAACACATTCCAGTAATAAAAGATTTAAAATACAATCACAAATACTGTATAACTTCAATCTTCAATCCCCACACAAAAAAATTATGCCTGATTTGGACTTAACTGAAATAAAAAAGTCAGTCAACTCGCACATAAAAATTACAACAAATGTCAAAATAAATAAAGCAAGATCCACTACTAATAGAAAAGAAATAAGAAAATAATTCAAGAAGATAAGATAAACATGTGTATCCACACACTTGTCAAACTTCAATATTAGATTTAGTTTATCTGCAACCGAAATTGTTTTCGCACTTTCACGTTCTCCATTACTTTCAAAAATTAAAATGTTAATAAGATAAAAAAAAGTGGGTCAGGTGTTATGTTTAATTTAAAATAGCATACTGCAGACATATTTATTTACCGGACATCGGCTACATACATGTTAACCTCTATCGTAGGAAATATCCATAGAATAAAAGACACAGGTTAAAAACACACAATTTTGTAGTGGATACAACATTCACAGTGTTACCACTTATGCTTGTGAATGGATAAATATTCACAGGCTGCCATTTTGCTTTGAGGTGCATTCCGGGCACACAATGTAGTGTTCACACATGCACTAAGTTGCCAGATGTTACTCCACTGAACTCTCGTATGCAATTCAAAAATTAATTTCAGCACAAAGGTTTACACGCTTGTGGTTATCTGTGATGGAAAACAAAGATGTAATGTAAATAAACTGTTTGTATGTGTTTTGCAAGGTGTTAATAGCAGGAATATAACAAATTTTGTGATGCAATTTGATGGAAAGTGTTACATTACTTCTTATGGCACATAAACAGGACCTATGGTGCAAACTGTGGGAAAATATAAATACAGAGAACGTAAATAAGAGTTTTCACCATATTTCAATCTTGGAGGCTGTATTTTGAACCTATATTGTTTATATTCCATTGACTGTAAATAGTTAAATGGCATGTGTGGTGTTACTTGTTTCCAGAATTTTGATAAGTTTCTACAATGACTGAATTTTTTGTTGAATGATTTTGCCTGTTCAAAAATGACAGTTTTAATATGTTAAAAATTTATATTAACCTAACTTTTGTAGTTGTGTGTTTCATTGTTGAACAAAAGATTTGTTTTTTTTTTATTTCAGGTTTGTGGAAGGGTCTTGGTCCAAGAATTGTGATGATAGGAACATTAACAGCTGCACAATGGTTCATATATGATGCTGTCAAAGTGTGGCTGCGTCTTCCAAGACCACCACCACCAGAAATGCCAGAATCACTGAAAAAGAAGTTGGGTCTGAAGACTGATTGAAATGTGCATTTTGTTTCTATATAGGCAGCAAACATTAGCTGATTAAAATAATTGGTTTTGTGACTAGTAAGTCATAGCAGCATTACAGATAGGCAAGTCTGCAATGTTCATCTGGTTATTATAACCACAAACAAAAAATGAATGAATAATTTTATGGTTCAGATGTAACGTAATGTGTTCCATATTATTAAACTGTGGCAACAAAAATAATTGTGGCTGTAAATATGAAAAATTCATAAATTTGTACATCACTATACCATTTACAAGAGAAGTTATTTTTTTCATTAAATTTTATTAAAATCTAAATCATATCATTTAATGTATAATTTTACCTTGAATTTACCTGAATCCTTTGTGTTGCAGTTAATGTCATTAATGAAAAATTAGACAGTTATAGAAATAATTTTAATTGCAACTAATAGAATAATATTAAGTACCTCAAATAACTAGAATAGGTTGCATGTAACCAGTGGATTCTCCATCAGATTTGCATGTATTGATTTACCCAACCTACCAATTTTTAGGATTGTTCTATGATTTTTATGGGAAATGTGCAGGCTTTACTATGGTCCGGCAGAGAGAAATGGACGAAAAGTGCAAAGATTGTACAGGGATCAATTTCCGCATAGACAGCAGCCATGTTACACCTTATTTGCGTGTGTGGAGCGACATTTGAGAGAAAGTGGACGTTTAAAGGTGACAAGACCGAATACAGGGCGCAGTCAGGCAGCGAGGACAGTCAGGTTTGAAGAGGGTGTGTTGGGACATGTTGAGAATAACCCATGTGTGAGTATGCATACTATTGCTTAAGTACTCAGCAGAAGCCGCCGCACTGTTAGTCGAGTGCCTCATGAGGAATTACTGCATCCATTACATGTGTGTGTGCATGCAGTGGGTCCTGCGGATTATCCTCGACGCATGGAGTTTGCAGCATGGTTTCTGGAATGATTCAGACCACACCCTGACTTTGACAGATACATTCTCTTCATTGATGAGGGTTCCTTTCAATATGATGGTATACAGAATTGTCAAAATATCCAAGAGTGGGCTGATGTCAATCCTCACACCCCATTCGTCCATGGGGATGAACAGCGATTCAGTGTCAACGACTGGATTGGCACAATACATAACATGTTGGTTGGCCTCTACCTGTTACCACATAGTCTCACCAGTAATGTGTATGCTGCATTCCTGCTGGAAACTCTGCCGACATTACTCGAAGAGGTCCTGTTGCAAACACTAGTGGCCATTGAGTTCCAGCATGATGATGCCTCAGCTCACAGTTCGCGATGTGCTCGCAATCACCTGATTCTCGTATTCCCTTGACAATGGATAGGCAGTGGGGATCCTGTTCCCTTGCCTCCATGATCCTGTGAAATCAATCCATTGGACTATATCTTCTGGGGTTACATGCGCAGCCTGGTGTACAAAACTGTGGTGGAATGCGAGAAAGACCTCGTCACCCGCATTGTTGCAGTTGTCGGGATTATTCGGGACAATAAGGGTGTTTAAAAATGTGTCCGACAATCGTTGGTGCAGCAATGTGAACTGTACATTGAACATGGGGGCCGTGCCATTGAGCCTTCCCTATGGAAGTGTTTGTGATACGTGTTTCTACAATAAAACCTATACAAACATTGCCATGTGGCAGTCACATGGTAATGTTTACATACAATGTTTACATTCCACCGTGTGTGTATACATGTGTTCGTACATGCAGGTACCCATTATAAAAGTCATGTATATATTATTAATGGATATTCCACAAGCGTAAAGTTTTTAACCTTGAGAATTTCACACAAAAGAATATGAGATGCAAGCGAAAAACATTTCATTCTAAAAAACCCAAAATGGGAGTATTAAAAATTTGGTGTTTCGCGCGTGCACGTGTGTGTGTGGGTTTGATTTTGACTGGGGGGGTTGGGTGTGGGAGAAAAACTTTCACTTTGATTACATATTATAGATGTGGCGCAATACTTTGCATTGAAATGTGTCAACATTCAAGGAGTCCATCCAACAACATAAACATGGCAGCGCCAATCTCTCATAAGCCCCCGGATGGCCGTGCTGTCACAAGGTCAGGAACCGAAGTTCCCATAACTCTTATAGTGGGTTTGCAACAAAAATGCAACCCGACAGACTTTTTTCAAATAATTGAGGCAGCGGTAGGCCGCTGTGTTTATGTTTTAGTTGGGCTCCGGGCCCGTATTTAATGCTGTTAACCTCTGTTGCTATCTTAAAATATTTTCCAAACAAAAATCTAACTTAAAACTAATACGAAAAGACATTGGTTTTACTAATGTCTAATATTCAAACAATTAAATTGAAACATGTTGTAAGAAAATGCTTAGAGAAGGAACAAAATAAGCGTGCCACAGATTTTGTAAAGAAATGACAATAACAAATTAAACATAACTAAAAAATGTGGCTCCAGTAAACAAAATATTAGCGAGAACTGTTGTTTATAATAATTAAAGAAGCTGACAATGGTGTATCCTAACATATCCAGTTTGCATTAAGTTAAAACATCCTAAAGGCATAAGCTGCAGTACTTAAAAATACTGTTTATTTATTAGTTAGTTAGAAGTACCGGTAATAACTTATGGATTTTAGTGATTCCATTTGCTGCAGAATTACCATAGATCAAAACAAAAACGTACATAAACAACTCAACACAGCAGCAACTATATAAAAAAAAAGAAATTAATACATCCATCTCCACTCCAAAAATTAGAAACCAATTATTCAAAAAAATGACCTGCTCCAATAGCTGCTCTCTGATGTAGACTGCTACTTTACATATAATGCTATAAAGCAATGCTCAAAACATTACCCTACAATTTAACACTACACAAAAAGATTTTGCAAAAAAAGGATACAGCAAACGGAATGTTGTGCTCCTGCAGCCAATTGATGATGGCATCCTTCCTCCAGCTACTGTTGGGGAACTTCTCCAGCTTAAATCACCACACAATACAATAAATTAAAATGTATTACCCTTGAATGTTGCCAACAGTATGTCTGTTTTATAGAATGTTTGAATTAAGCACAATTCTTTCAAAAATATAAACTTTTAAATAGTTGGTTGGTTGCATAGTATTTATTGAATACCAAATGTATGATTTGAGACATCTATAATGTAAGCGTGATAAGAATGTCTATAACTACTGTGCTCGGCATTCTTAAACTTTTTATCACATTACATGTAACTGTTTTCCTGATCTGTGTTGACTAGCACAGAATATAACATGTCACAAACAATATAAACATTTTATTTATTCAAAACCAAAAGGTTGGAGCTCACACCTGTGTGCTGTGATATGGTGCATTGTCTATGACGATGACCCTTGTATGTTTTCGGTATCAGTAGCTGTAGTTGACCCAGAAACTGAATTATGGTCCTTTTTAAAATATACAAATTAGGTTGGCTATGTAGCACTAAAAGTGAAAAATATGACGCTGATAATTTATAATAACTAAAAGACAATGGCTGTAGAACAGCGGTGCTGGGGAAATGCATTATTACACAATTGTTTTCTTAAAAGATTATGACTGCAATTTCATCGATTACGATGTCCTCTCGTGTTTAGTGAAGTGATACAGATATGTTTAATAGTAGGGGAAGTTCCAGTTATATCGACTGTAATCTATTTAGTGACGTATAACAATGGCAATTAATGCCGCAATGTAACTTATAAATACAAAACAAGCTCCTTCTTCAGAATCTTAAAATGCACCATCTCTCCATAACCTATATAAAATTAATTGACTATAACAAAATCACTATAGAGGCAATTTTCCTTACCATTGTCAGTTGTCTTTATAATAAATTTCCAATGTATATATTGGTTTGTTTATGAAGAATCCCTCGCAGGGGTACACAAATTCCAACACAAAGTAGTTTTTATTTTTAATTACACATTGTAATACCACCTTTTGGTTAGGTGATTCATACACTCACATTTGAGTCTATATAACCATACAATCCTAGGTTAGTTTTAAAATTTAAAATAGTGATTCACCCATCGTGGACATAGGTTCTGTTAGGTTAGGTGGGCACATGTTACGAAATTAGTCGGACGTTAATGCCCATCGTATATTCGTGTTCTGCATCATTAGTGGAGTGAAAATATACCATTTTCCGTGAAATTATTGTTATTTTTTTCAGAGAAGCCCCCTAAACTTAATAATTACCCAAATAAAATGTTAAAAAGACACGTAGACAACGTTCGACGATTTTATCAAGTTATTAACAAATTTTCTTTATGTTCTTGTAAACACATTTCGTAGGCCAACATAATTGACATTAGCACACATAATTTGCAAATGCAATGGTTAATACTACATATATTTAACATACCTTAGAACTGTGGATCTGAAGCGTTTCAACATTTCTGCCGCTCTTTCCGCGACGTTGCAGGGTTTCATTTCCCTTCGCCTAATTAGGGAATACAATGATTCAGTGAGGGTAATGATGTCCTGTTGACATTGGTGACTTGTCTTTTATTCACCTTGCTAGAACTCATGACTGCACACAAAAACTACCGCAACATACAACGTAAAATACAATAAATAAAATTTTAAGCAAACCTGAAATAAATTTAAAAAATATTAAACACGTGAGAACGCACTACGAGTAATCTCTTATACAGGTATCAGAAACGAAAGAAATCGGCACAACGAGAAATAATAAAGAGAGGATATTAGTAAAAAAAAAAATAAACCAGTAAATGAATTATTATTGGTTAAACAAGATAATCGCACCAATTCTCTGGCACGTGTGTCGACCACATCTCGCCAACAACACACGGAACGAAGGTTTGTAAACAAATGGCCGCTCTACTTTCACCTTGAGCGTGATCTTGTGAGTATGCAAGAAACATTGAAATCAAAGTACGTTAGCATCACGTCAATAATAATTGGCATAATAAGATACAAGTCTTTTCGAAACCCATTTGTAAGCGATAAATTAACAATTATATTTCCTCTCTTTGTGCTGGCAACCTAACGGCATAACTGTATCCGCGCTCACCGCTGTTTGTAATGTTATATGCATGTAGCTAACGGCTAGGGTGTTTTTTCAAAGGTTGATTTTCAAAAGTTTCTTCCAGTCGTGAACCGACTATATTTCCAAACACCGCCATGTTGTTATCCCGCAAATTCATTTCATAGTTTCCGTGTTGATACTATATTGTATTAATAAAACATAGAAAGTGGGATGCGCATAAATAGTTTTCAAGCAATTCTTCAGTTATTCAATGTGTTGGCCTCACACAGCTAATCGATACATAAAATAAAGTCTGGAAAGAGGTATAATATATCTCAAATAAGTTTTTTTTTAGATACATGAAAAATACGACTTCACACAATATTACATACATAAATAATTAGTAGACATGAAGAAAACTATTTTTTATAAACCAAAAAATTAGATAAATATCAAAACATTAAAAAAAATTTCAGATGACAATGTTTGTTTTACCACTTCAAAGTGAATAAACAAAAATATTAAGTACAACTAGAGCATGTTCCAAAATTAGAAAAAAGTATTTGGCCAACACTAAATCAATAAGATTATAATTATAGATGAATATATTTTAATGAACAAGTCCCAACACAAAGGGCACAATATGTACCGTAAACTTTGACACAAGGTTTAATTTCCCTTGTGCGCTCTGAAGAGGCACTTACATTGATTTCCCCAGTGTAGCTTGGGGAGCTCTAGCACTGCAAAATTAGCGCGAAGCCTACATGGAAATTAAAGGTATGTAATTATGCCTCAGGAGTGTGCAAACATTCTGAGGTGTGGGTGGCATGCTCTCTGGGCTAAAAGACCATGTAAATGTTCCAGTACAAAGTCTGACTCTTGATATACTACATGATTATGACAGTCCATGAAGGCCTGGAGAGGCAGCGAGCGACGTCCACCCCACGCGGTCACTAGGATGCAAATAGTGTCATGGCCCTTGCACCAACAACTTTGCACGACGTTTGTGTGAAAAGTATGATGATGCTGCAAGAAAAATGATTAACAATTATGTTGAATGATTAAATGGTACATGTGAACCCTAAAGAGAAAAGTATTACAAATAAACACTTCCTCAATTAATTACAAATGCCCTTACTAAACAAAATGAATAAATTGTAGCATGTAGTGCTTACATGTGTCTGTTTACGTTATCCATATTACTATGACGGGTTTGCTTTGAGCTTGGGCAGCTCAGTCCCCATTTTCAGTTCAATGTCTAGTTTGAAGGTGACATACAAAAACCCTTTAATAAATTATCAAACATGATTCTGTAAAACGACAGCTTATTTGTTTAAAGCGAATGTGTTTGGAATAGCACGTGTTGCTATGTCATATTCCTCAAGTGTTATGTGGTAACACATAATTACTTACATGTTTAGCAAATATTCCATCTCACACTTATTTCTAAACACTTAAATGATTTTATACACTGTATTATTTTACCACGATGTGGTACAGCACTTTCACTACATGTTATTGGTGCACTGCACTCATACGGGTGAATTGTGGACTTGTAGCCCTGACAGGTGAGGTGGTGGGCGACGGGATGAACGGTCTCAGAGAGACATCACATAGTACACTTAAAATACCCCCACCACCCTCTGCTAGGAGGCCATTCGTCCATCGATGATGGTCGTCCCTACATCATCATCTGCTGCTGATGCTATACATGTGGTGACAGTTTCGTCTGCAGTGCGAGGCAGGAGGCTGGGCGTCCTCATCATGTCCTGTTGATGTACCTGGCTCAGAGGCCGATGAGTCAGGGCATGGCATAGGTGATACAGGGTGTCTGGGGAATCGCGATTCCATCAGGTGGGAGCATCACCTGGTGGTCAAGGCTTTCATCTGTGGCCCAGGTGATGCGTCTTGCAAGACATCCTGTATGTCAGACACTGCAAGGTAGTTGTCCATTGTGGCAGATTCATGTGTTCCTTTTGGGGATGAGGAGCTTGCTGCTGTACCAGCACCATCGGCGGAAATCCCTGTAGGTGCTGTGGTGCTGGGTGTCTCCTCTTAGAGCATGCATCGTACACTGCTGTCATGTTTGTCTGATTCAGAAGTGTTGGCGTCGGTGGTCAGTGACATTGCTGGGTTGCTCACATCGCCGCCTGGTTCTGGCGGGTCGATTCTGGATGTCGCGACGTCGGCATCTACGCGATGCAATGCACCACAGTGATAGGTGGTGTTCCGTCATCACATGGTGTTCCACATGGATGATACACCGCCATCACATGATGTTGCATGCCACACCACATGCAAAAATCATGCCATCCACAATCCGTGAACTGCATCCTATTATCACTCGGGAGTAACCCCAAGAGAAGTAAATATCTGTCTCGAGCAATTTTATTACTGTTCGATCCTGAGCACTGGAAAAAGGACATGCAACGACCCAGGGTGAGAACAAGTCGGTGACGACCAACAGGAATCTCATGCCCTTGTGGGTGTGGGGATAAGGTCCCATTAGATCGAGTACCTTGGATTCAAACAATTCTGTTGTGTTCATGGACTGTTGTTGTTGCCCATCCATGCAGCAGCTTTTGGAACAGTTGTAATGCATGCATGTACAAAATGACATACGTGTACAGTGATGCCAGGCTAGTAAAAATACTTAGGAATGTTCCAAAATATTTATGCTGCACCAGGATATCCTGACAAATCACTGAAATGCACATGTTTCTGCACAGTCACTCAATATGCGTAAACGGTCAACTGTCTGAGTAACACACATGTTTTTCCATTGCACAGCTACTGGGCAGTTTAACTGTTCTCGTGCTATGTTTTCACATAACTCCGATAATGGGGGCATAGCTGTTAACACAGAGAGGTTAGTGCTGCGAGTGCCATCGTCTCCCAGCTGGAAGAGTACTGCACCTAGGCCCTTCTCGCTCACATCAGTTTGGACATAGAGGTGATGGGTGGGGTCATGATGAGCCAATGCAGGGCACTTGTGGAATCAGTGCTTCAGATCGTCGAAACTGTCCTGTTGTACTTGCGACCACTTGAATTTGATGTTAGGTGACATGAGGTCGGTGAGAGGTGTGGTGACTATGGTAAACTCAGCCATGTACTCTCTTAGCCACTTGGCTAAGCCGAAAAATTTGCAGAGTCGTTTACGAGTGGTTGGCACTGGGTAACTGTCAATGAGTTGTAGTTTTTTGTCGGTCGGGCGGCTTCCATGCTCGTCCACGAGGTGGCCTAATAATTATATACACGCCATCCCGAGGTGACACTACCTGTTCGCACATGTTAGGTCGTTGATTGCAAGGCGCTCAAGCACGAGTAATAGGTGATAGATGTGCTCCTCCCACATCTCCGACATCATCCCATCGTCGATGTATGACAAGGCGAATTCCCCTATCAGTCTGTCCAACACTCTCACCATCGTGGCTTTAAATATTGAGGGCGTGCATTTGAGTCCTAACGGCATCGCACAAAATTGGAAGCAGCGACCATCAGGAGCAGTGAAGGCAGTATTGTAGCGGTCTTCCGGTCGGACCAGAACTTGCCAGTAGCCACTGCACATA
Source organism: Clitarchus hookeri (assembly GCA_002778355.1). Taxonomy (NCBI): domain Eukaryota; kingdom Metazoa; phylum Arthropoda; class Insecta; order Phasmatodea; family Phasmatidae; genus Clitarchus; species Clitarchus hookeri. The sequence continues at coordinate 233,448 of NQII01000253.1, forward strand.
TCGATTGTGGTGAACACTTTGGCATGTCCAAGGCTCTTCAGAGCATATTTGACACGAATGTAAGGTGGCGATGCGCTCTTGGTTACCAGGTTAAGCCTGCGGAAATCCACACAAAAATGCCAAGAGCCATCTTTCTTGGCGCCTGAGTGATGGCGGAGTTGAACTCTCTGTTAAAGGGCTTGATGATACATGTATCTGTTGACTGCCTCACCAATGGCACGGGAATAGAAATTGTTTCCTGCGCATCATTGTTTTGGGAGAGGTGGGGGTGGACTAGTTATTGGAGATGTTTGATGCTTGGCTGGTAGCACTGTCCATCTGAACACCTTGCACTGTGTTTGTTGACGATTTCACACTTGTCATTGCCATCGAACTCTTGAAGTGTACTTGGTTATCGCATCGTGGATGTGCAGTGATGGTGTTGTGTCACAGTTGGATTGGGATACTGGAGTCGAGCAGCATGAAGATTTGCATAAAGTCCTGCTCTGATGTGTGAATGATTGGCACCAGAGTAGTGTGGCACTCTGCACGTGCGGTTCTTGCCACTACTTCGAAAATGTCTTTGAGTGAGTTCTGGGAGGTAGGTATGTATGAGGCTTACTTTGTGCATCACGAAGTTGTAAAGGATTCGTGTGCCTTCTGCTCTTCCAGGATAACTTGGTTACATGCATGTAGCGAAATGAACATACCGGGGAAGTGGCACACGAATGCACTGCGAAATTCTACCCAGGGGTTATGCCAAGTGGGAGATCCCTCTCCACCACATTTTCGCATCGCCCCCCATAGGCTCGCAAATGCTGTTGGGCCAGTACTCTTCGTCGACACCATAGCAGTTGAGTCTGCTAGCACAGTCGTGGAGAAATGCAGATGGGTCATCGCTGGACAGACCTGAGTAGGTGGGCAGGAACTGTAATCGAGCTGATGATGTTGTTGATGTGTTGACAGTCGTGCATCCAGTGGGAGATCGTGGTGCAGTGAGCATAGCACTCATGACTCCCGCCGGAGCAGTGGCTGCCTGGAGTAGAGGTGTGGGGTGAATGGGTGGGGATACCACAGTTGACATCCCCACACACATGGTCACAGGTGGGTGTGACCGATTNGAGGTGTGGGGTGAATGGGTGGGGATACCACAGTTGACATCCCCACACACATGGTCACAGGTGGGTGTGACCGATTTTTTTGTTGACACTGCTGTTGTATTGTGCAGATGGCTGAAGGTTCAGCTTTGGCATGGCTGATCGGTTCAGAGATGGTGGCTGACACATTGGTACAACATCTGGCACAATTAAAAAAAAATGTGTTTGATACTTTGGCTAACTCTTCTGAGTCACACATTTGTNATTGGTACAACATCTGGCACAATTAAAAAAAAATGTGTTTGATACTTTGGCTAACTCTTCTGAGTCACACATTTGTCATGGTAAACTCGGAAGTACCGACCACATGCAAGTGTGGCTGCCCATATGCCATCACACCAACAGGTGCTTGCACATTTTCTAATTGTTCGCCGAAAATTTGTTGGGGAGTATCCAATGTTATTTTAAGCTTCGGTACATTTGGAAAGCACAGGCATGCAGATGGGTTAACAAAGTCCTGGACCTGTCAAGGTCTCATGCACCATGCACACATGTCTTTTGGTGTTCCTGCGATGGTGCATGGCCATGCTTGACTGTACAGGTTATCATTAACACTCTCAATCTGTTCATGCAGCCGGTAGGCTGCCACAGCATTGTGGCACAGACAGGTGCATACATTTCATGCACAAGTTTGAGGGAGCGCCATTCACTGTATGCCAGTCCAAATATCTGGTGTCAATTACGTAGCATGGTTGGCACAGGTATCTCATTGGGCCATGCAGTTCGTGGCTAGCACCTTGGCAGCATGGTGTGGAAGGGGTGGTTCTCACTGGCATGCCAGGTTGGTGGGGAGGGAGCATCTGGTGTGCCCCTCCTCGCCCGATGTTCTTCCCAAAGGTGGTGCAGGGGTGGCTGACATCACAGCCACTGCAGCAATCGATACTTCCCTTGTGGGTTGGACGTGTGCAGCCCCAAGCCCAAGATGGCGGATTTTCCCTGTTTGCCAGATACAATGGTGATCGTTGGTGGCAAAATGTATGTGTCGCCAAGTTGCTGTTGTCTGGACCCGAAAATTTTCCACAATAAAGGCATACATGACGGTAAAATTATGTGGGACAAAATTTTGCCAGTAGCAAAATTTCGATAGATACTACACATGTGAACACATGTAAATCCACATGGTCCAAAGCATTTACAAAAAAAGGAACAACACTGAAAAAGACACAAAAACATTGAATTACACAGGAAAGGCACAAAACATGGAATTACACAAAAAGCTAGGGAGGGGTAATCGGTTAAAAGGCATAAGTTAGAAAGTGAAATGGTAGGCGACTTGTGCACCTGGTTAGACACAAGTAGGATAAGTTTCGAACAATGGTTTTATGGAAACCATTTGGTGCAACAGTTGATGTAGTTAGTTAGGATTTGCGGTATGGAATAGCCACACAGAAGGATGCAATTTGACATGTGGGGTGGGTTGGTAGGTTATCAGATGGAATGTGAGGTTACATGGATGTTAAGATCTGGGGCAGAGGCCTCCAAGATGGTGACACTTTTCCTAGGGCACCAGCACAGAGAAAACGAGAATGGAAGGCGTTTGATGAACTAGTATTGGAAGTTCAACTGTAATTCCTCAAGCAAGCCTCGGCTAGTGAGAGGTGATAATAGCCCTTCTCAACAGATACTCACTCCCATACAGAAATTGTTCCAGGTAATCTCTGTGCCTTATCTGATTATGATGCAACCAGAAAACAACAGGTTTAAGTGAAACGGCTGTGAAGTGGTTGGAGAAAATAAACATGTGCATGAACTTGGACATATTTTATTCCCCTTTAACCCTCCGAAGAGGCACATACATTGATTTCCCCACTGTATCTCGGGGAATTAGAGCACTGCCAAATTGGTACGAAGCCTACATGGAACTTAAAGGTATGAAAATTATGCCTCATGAGTGAGCAAACGTCCTGAAGTGTGGGGTGGCACACACTCCAGGTTAAAAGATCACGTAAATGTTCTCGTACAAAGTCTGACTATTGATATACTACATGATTATGACAAAGTTGCTGAAGGCCTAGAGAGACTGCACGTGACATCCACCCCACTNTTATGACAAAGTTGCTGAAGGCCTAGAGAGACTGCACGTGACATCCACCCCACTCGGTCACTAGAATGCAAATAGCATCATGGCGCTCATGCCAGCAGATTTGCATGGCATTCGTGTGAAAAGTATGGCGGACCATGCTGCAAGAAAAATGATTAACAATTATGTTGAATAATGAAATGGTACATGCGAACCCTGATGAAAAGATATAACAATTAAACACTTCCTTATAAATTACAAATGCCTTTACAAAATAAAATGAATAAATTGAAGCACATAGTGCTTGCATGTGTCTATTGCATTATGCTTATTATCATGGCAGGTTTGCTTTCAGCTTGTGCACCTTAGTGCCCATTTTCATTTCAATGTGTTGTTAGAAGGTGACACACACATAATCCCATTTAATAAATTATCTAACATGACTGTAAAACTACAGCTTATTTGTTTAAAGGGAATGTGTTTGGAATAGCATGTGTTGCTATGTCATACTGCCTAAGTGTTATGCGGTAACACTTAGCTACTTATGTGTTCAGTAAATATTCCATTTAGCACTGTATTGTTTCTAAACAATGAAAGGATTTTATTATACACTCTGTATTATTTTACCACTATGTGGCACAGCACTTTCACTACATGTTATTGGTGCACTGTACTCATATAGGAGAACGGTTGACTTGCAGCCCTGAGAGGTGAGGTTGCAAGCGACGAGACGAATGGTCTCAGGGAGACGTCATGTGGGACATGTCAAGCCAACTCTACCTAGATCAGCCAGACATTACAGGAAATGAAACCATTGCATGGTTCACCCCACTGAAGTAAAAATTATTCCATTTTTGCAGTATCCAAACGAAGTAAAGAAACGAAAATAATAGGGAAGAACCCAAATAGAAAGAAAATAAAACCCTCTGCAAACTAAAAAAAATAACGAATTAATGAGTATGCACGAATGCGTTACATAGATACAAAACTGCCAGTGAATAAACTTATCCATAGGAGGGTTCGGAGAAAATTACTTAAGCATAGTCAGGTGGTATCCAAAACAAATTATCTATACTGCACAATCTGTGTGCTATATTACTCAAAAATACAGATAACTACATAATAAAATATATTTTGTTAGCACACTTGGAGATTTCATCCTACTATATGAAGTTTGGCAGAATCGTTGGCCGGATGCAACTAATTATAGCAGAAGTCAAGGTGATAAAGACACCAAATACCACATTGCTGGTTCGAGGTGACTTGAACCACCTATCCATGTGAGTTCTTGAGACCATTTGCACCTCCGCAATCACTTACACCACCTAGCCAACATCAGGTCGAAGTGAACACTCGGCAGCGAGTATGTCAGTATCGGTCAGCGAGAAAGGAACACACCCACCTCGTCGTCATGTAGTACGTGACTCAAGTGACCATCGTGCTTTATTTAAGTCAAGAGGTACCACTTGTGGAAAATAACAAGCGGTCCTATACTGTGTCCCCCGGAAAGCCACAGCCGTCATGTGCCCCGGAAATTGGAGGGAACGTCGGTGCAGCTCGCGCCATGACGTCAAGCATCCTTTCCACCTGCGTGATGTCGACCGGCCTGCTGCCTGGGATAACAGTGCTACTTGACCCCAAGTGCGGTTAAACAGTGGGGAATAAAATCCCGAAGCAATACAAATTGTCCAAATCTATAGCCAAATAAAACGAAGTCATTTCTTTATAAAAACCTCAAACGAGCGTGGCTAGCAACACCCCTTTCCGGAAAAGACTCGTGCAGCCCATCCCAACTGGATCACTTGGAATCGCCTATCGGCGAAACAAACCGGAAATTGAAATACACCTTAGAACTTAACTGGTAACCAAAATGCATTCTCAGAACGAGCAAAGCATAGGAGAGCACAGGCCGGCAAAAGCGACGAGAAGCAGACCTACAGGCATCCTGCAGGAACAAAGCTCACTATATAGTGCAGTGGGTGCCAACAACCCCGCGCTTACCACGCAGGTTAACATCTGGACAGCTGTTGTATGTCCGCATACATAGACCCTCCAGCAACGCGAAAAATAATTGTGCAGGATTTGCCGCGAAGTGGAGCGGGCCACACACAGTAATAAAAGGACTCAGATACAAAACCTACCTTATTAGGAAAAGCAACATGAGGAAAGTCGCCATATATAATGATGACCTCCACCTAACTGTAGAAGAGGACAGTGCCTCAGCGCCAAGTGCCGCGACGCCCTACCAAGAGGGCGCACAAAGCAATCCAAGAACACAATACCAGCAGCCTATATTAGCGAATCGGGAATGTCAGGTCCCGAGACTGATGTGAGTGCCCTCCGGCGCCTTTTTCCACCTGCGACGTCCAGTATCTCGACGCCTGCAAGGGATACAGTGAGAACACAGGAGCCCAGCGAGAGTAATCCCCACCAAATAACACTAGCACAAAAACAGCAACACCTGACGACTCGACAGAGTCAGCTTGCAGCATCATTTTGTTCCATGTCGTGGCGCCCATCTCCGAAGATGTCGCCGATAGCGAGACGCCATGGACACCTGTGGGTGGAATCTCCCCACACGTAAGCTCCCCACCCAGATATGCCGCGACACCTTTCAGGCCACACTCAGCAGCTGACACTGTGTCGTGGAACGACCAGCACAGCGATTGGGGAGAGTGTATAAGACCCAGACAGCCTGACTGAATGGCATCCTCCTCCCCCACACCATCGCCGGAGACATCAGTATCCGTGCGCCCGAAGCAGCAGGAGAAATGAGATGGCTGTGGAGGGGGACTCCACTCCTCCCTGTCACTTCCAGCGAACATGCACCCAGCATCGCCCAGCATGAATATCCTGCAGAAAGGGCACTCTCTTCCCCATACATGCTTTCCACCGGCCCGTCAACACTGACAGGTTCACGACCCTGAGCCACCAGCCATCAGCTCCACTCCATGCTTATGTGGGTTTTACCAGCTGAGACCATTTGACTAGATCCAGCCACCCACCACCTGTTGTGCCTGACGGTATGATATGTCACCTGGGGGATTGTGGGGTCAATAAATCACAGAATAGAAGGTGTTTGACATGAACTACACGACCACATGTGTTATCATGGCCACTTGCACCTCCGCAATCACTTACATCACCAAGCCAACACCAGGCCGAAGTGAACACTCGGCAGCGAGTATGTCAGTATCGGTCAGCGAGAAAGGAACACACCCACCTCGTCGTCATGTAGTACATGACTCAAGTGACCATCGTGCTTTATTTACGTCAAGAGGTACCACTTGTGGGAAAATAACAAGCGGTCCAACACGGTGTCTCCCCGAAAGCCACAGCTGTCATGTGCCCCGGAAATTGGAGGGAACGTCGGTGCAGCTCGCGCCATGACGTCAAGCATCCTTTCCACCTGCGTGNGTCATGTGCCCCGGAAATTGGAGGGAACGTCGGTGCAGCTCGCGCCATGACGTCAAGCATCCTTTCCACCTGCGTGATGTCGACCGGCCTGCTGCCTGGGATAACAGTGCTACTTGACCCCAAGTGCGGTTAAACAGTGGGGAATAAAATCCCGAAGCAATACAAATTGTCCAAATCTATAGCCAAATAAAACGAAGTCATTTCTTTATAAAAACCTCAAACGAGCGTGGCTAGCAACACCCCTTTCCGGAAAAGACTCGTGCAGCCCATCCCAACTGGATCACTTGGAATCGCCTATCGGCGAAACAAACCGGAAATTGAAATACACCTTAGAACTTAACTGGTAACCAAAATGCATTCTCAGTNATCGCCTATCGGCGAAACAAACCGGAAATTGAAATACACCTTAGAACTTAACTGGTAACCAAAATGCATTCTCAGTTTACTGTTTGTCCAGTCATTTCACTAATTGTAATGATGTGCAATGTTTAAAAGGGCCATTATATTTTCTCTTCACAGCAGACTGCATATCAAGGCCTCACAGTTTTTACTTCATGTTTCGGTTTCTAGTGTGGTGAAATCGCCCATGAAGTCAATAGCAAACATAAATAAACCTTAAGTAATCATGGGGATCTCATCAACATGTTATAAACCATGAAATTGTATTTTGTAGCATATTAATTAGCATTAAAAGGGTCCATGTTATTTTTTATGTAATTTTTTGTGCCGGCTCGGCCACCATCAGCAGAAGCCGATGCCATGATTTTTTTCTGACCTCAGCACTCGGACCGACTGGCAAAAAAAAAGTTTAACTCCTTACGGATCCTCTGGGCACCTTCAACATTTGCTTCAATCACCTTTATCTTCTATAGTAATGTAATCAACCAGAACATTTGTGTATTTAGTGCCAAGGGGACGGCCGTCTGCCTCCCTGCAGTTTTTAACAAACTACACGCATTTCAATAATTTCCTTGGCTTAGGCCGATTTTACAGTATTGGTTACCAGCAGACCAGAGTGCCGGGTCCGCATCAGTTTGACATAACAGAAACCCTTTATATGTAACAAAAGAAGTAATTAAACGTTTTGACTAACCACAAGTGTTTCATTTACTGTCATGTTACTTCGGGCACTGCAACCTATTGCAGCTTTAAATAAATGTAGGTAAGGCTTACGAGGTAGGTTACAACCTCGCCAGTATAACATGTGTAACCACTAGGTGGATGCAATTATTGGTAAGTTCGGTATATACAAACACGCCAGATCGACAGAGGACTCCAGGGCCCCATAGGCCATTGACCGCGAAACGCTCACTAACTCATGCTTACTGAGTTATGACGCTGGTCACTTTCACCTGTTTTCGTCTTAACCTGGTAAGTCAGGTAAGGTTGGGACCCTCATCAGCACCCGTGGAACCCCTAACACATCAAAGTTAACACTATACATTTTGTTCCGAAGTGGTTACGATATGATACTGGGATGCAGAAAGTTTGCTAAAGCCAGCATAAAGGGAACTTTTTTCTTTAGGCTCACACCAGCAGGAACATAAAAGCAGAATTTGATGTGACAGGAGTGTTACTGCAGTATAAGACAATTCAGTGCGAAACAGATATGCACACTGAAGAGAAACAAGACGGTTTGTATCTGGTGTAGCCTATGATAAAAAAAATTATTGCAAACGGAGGCGGCCTCACATCTGTATGTTGTGTGAAGATCCTCTTGCCTAGCTGCACAGCTAAGAGTGAACAAGAGTCAACANAGGCGGCCTCACATCTGTATGTTGTGTGAAGATCCTCTTGCCTAGCTGCACAGCTAAGAGTGAACAAGAGTCAACTATAGGACCAAAAAAATTGTCAATAATATCCACCAATTAAAGTTTTTAAAACACCATAGTGATACTTAGAGTTACTCAAACTGGCTAAAAATAATTAACATAGAATCTGGCAAAATGAAAAAAATAATAATTTTAAGTAATTTGTGCAAAGTTTTTTTGAAGAGTTTGACCATGTAAAATTAATTAAATTAGTATTTTAACCATGAAATTCCTAAAGTCAACTTAAATTGAGATGTAGTAATTTCTTACTCCATAAATTGCATAACCTGCTCTATAAAAAGAATAAAAAGAAAAAAGTATTGTTTTTGAAAACAATTTTTACTATTTTCAATGACATTTTGCCAGGAACACAATAATAAAACATTTTTAAAATGATGCAAAACATTAAAATCTATTAATGTTTTGTGCGCACACATGCATACACACACAGTGTTTTGGAGCAATGGGGAAAAAACTGCAGGACACAATCCCTGAGAGGATAAGGAGCAAAAAGGTAATATGGAAATATGAAAGGAAATGTATGGTTTCTATGCTAGAGACTATTTAATCATTCCACATACCTGTACAGTACAATGCGGTGCACGAGATACTGTCATGAGGCAACTGTTAGAAGAGGTGTTCAAAGTGGCACCCACGGGTCTCCAAGCATTCACCGTCTCATCTGATATATTGACTGGTTAAGACATTGTCAAGATGCCTCCACACTGTAGTGCAGAAGTGGGCTGGAGCACCATCATGTTGCAGCAACATAACTCTTCATGCCACAAAAGGCACCTCTTCTAGCAGGGGAGGAAGAGTCACGAACAGGAAAAGCAAATATGCCTTGCCTATGAGGGAGTTGGATGGTCTACTTGTCTCACTAGGCGGTCGCCTATAATCCCCACCCACACATTGAGGCAGTTATGGTGCTGAGGGTTCGCTGCCATACCACAGGGATTCAGCATATCCCACATATGGGTGATGTGTAGATTAATGATACCGCCTCTCATAAAGGTGGCCTCATCTCTAAATAGGATGGATGACAGAAATCCCATGATTATGGTGACCTGTGTAACAAACCAGCAACAAAACGATTCCTGCTTAGGAAAGTCTGTCGGTAATAAGGCATGCATATGTTGCAAGTGATACAGGTAGTAGCGGTTGTATCGGAGAATGTTCCACATGGTCGTCTGGATTACCCCATGCTGGTGGGCCACCTGTCTGGTGCTGATACTGGGGTCATCTTCCACAGTGTTAATCACTTGTTCCTCCAAGGCCTGTGTAGATACCTGTCACACCAGCCCTTCATGTTTACACATTCCCGTAAATGAGCCTGTCTCACACAAACTGCGAAACACTGTTGCAAACATTTTATGGTGTGGTTGCTGTCGGCAGGGATACTTTCCCGGTGACATGGTCGAGGTGACCCAGGGCTGGTTGAGTGTAGAATAGCCTGGTGCCACAACCCAGTGGAGAGTTAGTGATGTGGGTTGTTCGGTCGATGGCCCAGGGAGCCCTGGAGTCCTCCATCAGTTTGCGGATGATGTTGTCACATACTTACTGTTACACTATTTACACCTTATGGCCAGACTTTAGGACGTCTCGTACCCTGAAATATACAAGGAAAATTGAGCGAGGTAATACAAAGGGTGTAGCACCCTACGTGTCCCAGAGGACAATGAATCAACACACATTGAACTTTGTAAAGCAGTTTACTCACTGTGCTTGATTACATATGAATAACAAAAGAAAATGGACCCAGCATTTACGACCGGCCGGTGAGCTTGGCGTGAAAATGAGCGTGGTGTTATGTGGATACATGGTAGCATTAAGCTCTCTGGTGAGAGTGCGGGTGGTTCTTTCCTTGGTACAGCAAAGAAAAAAAAACAAATGTTACACTAAATTAAGTAACCATTGCAGGAAGTGATAACAGCCTAAATGAAGGTACCGAGGGGTATCGCAGAGCGGGTGACCAAAACCGCCATTCTGGCTCAGGTGCTGAGGCGAAATGGCAAGTCGCGTCAGCTTCCATCCCAAGTGACGAGAACCAACGTCAAATGCCGAAAGGTTAAACATAAGCACTATGTAACATGATTGCAATGGTGAAAAGTTGTATAAATTAAATTTAACAAATTGGTGACACTTCCATTGATTAACATATGTCGGTTCAGATTGATCTTGTGAAGTTGATGGGGAGTGTCACAGCACTAAATGACATATTACAAGGATGGAGGCCTTTATAGGCAATCTCCCTTTTTGAGAACATAATTGCTCTTTTATAAATAAACATTAAATATGCTAAAATGCTTCCTCTTGAAAAGTGTCTGTATTTCATTTCCTGTGATGGGTTTTAATTTCACTGGCTACAGTGTTGCCAGGTGGCTGTCTCTTGAAAGGATGGACAAGTCCACCTGGGCGTGGGTTGCCATGCTCGATTGTTCTTAATACAATAAGACACACCCCTGACTGTAGCTGTGAATGAGGTGACATTGTTTGATGTGTTTGGAAAAATTCTACACACTAATGGTTACAGTTTGGGGCACTTAGCAATCCAGCTTCAAACTACAGGCCTGTTTGACGTCACTTGGTGGTATGTCATGTTGTATGTCACAGCGCGAGCTGCTACGATGTAACGACCAAATGCTCATGCGCCCAACAGCTGTGGCTTTGGGATAAAAACCATTTCAGATCGCCTACTTATTTATTAAAAGAGTTACCTCGTGTAATAAATAAGAAGGGCGATCTCTTGAGTTACATGATCCTTGTTGGCAAGAAAGTGCAAAGTCCGTTCTTGTCAACCTGCACTACGCACACTTTGCCTGATATGGTTGGTGCGGCCTGGTGTAGCTGATGCAGTAGATGTGACTGTGGCGTTCAGAGTGGCCACAAGGAGCTCTTGAATGCACTGTTCATGTCGTCATTACATCCATAATGCTCCCACCCATTGCCATTTGCCTGTCTGTATCTAAAGGTCCATGTCGGCCTGTTCACGACTGGAATACCAGGCCATCCTCCCGCAGCAGTGCACTACACTACACAACATACGTCCACTCCAGGTAGAGTTGGCAACAGCAGTGAAGCAGATGCCTTATATTACCTATACATGTAAATGTCACCATCATGGGAAACAGTACTACCATGTAGTAAGGAAATCATACATTTCTGAATGTATGTCCATTATACCGGTTTTGTTCCTTATCCTTTCAGCGGTCGTAGCCAGCAGTTTGTCTCCATTACTCAAAATCATCCTGTAATTTGTACTGTATATATATGACAGGTTGCCATGGCCTCAAGAGCAGAGGGAAGGAACATTAACTTGCATACCAGGTTTTCAGGAGTTCTTATACAGTATGTTCGGGAATTGGTGGTCATAAATGAATGGGTAGCAGATAATGCCAAAACCAGCATATTGTGTCAAGGAGCATGTGTTCGGAAATGCCACCCTACAAAGGTGTAGACGCAAACATAAGCGCACACATTTGAATTTCGCGCACACCTTGGCATCAACCCAGTGGCGAAGAGTATGGGTGGTCGTAGCACAGTGAAGAATAAAATTCAGTGGTGCAGCGGCGAAGAGCGGAGGACAGAAATATGCAGTTAGATAGATGCACTAGCTACCAGCAGTCGGTGTACAGCATAGTGAATGGGTGCTTGTGGTTAATTTACGTGTTTGGTTTCGGACGGTTAGTGCAGAGGTGACAGTTGACAATTTAGTGTGTACAGGTTTGCGATTATGGATTTGGTGAACAACAACAACATAACAGCATTTACATTAGCTGATATGCCTGATATGCACCTGATCTACGGGGAGGCAAGCGGAGATGCAGCATAATAAGGGCACATTTAAAAAAGGGTGCTATCCCAACAGATGGGTACCAGATAGGAGGACATTCATACATCTTGATCAGCGACTGAATGACACTAAGGGCCTGATTCCATGAAGAGTGGATGCCGGTGCCAGGAGAAGGGTCATAACACCACATTTCGAGGAAGATGTCATGGAGCTCGTGGCCAAACAGCCATCAACTAGCACTAGGGCAATAGCACACAACATTGGTTTTAGTAACAGCACTGTGTGGGAGATTTTACATGAACAGCCATTACGGCCTTACTAGCAACAAAACATTCAGGCATTGGGGCCAGCCGACTTTCCTGCAATGAGTGGTTTATCGCACAACAATAGCAAAACACTCACTTAAATTTTTCGTCCGACGAGGTAATGTTTTCTCTTGATGACAGCCATGTCTGGAATGAGGACAATACACACGCAACTCGCATCACCGCTCACCAGTGGCGGTTTCAAGTAAATCTGTGGGCAAGCATTGTCCACAACTGTCTGATTAGGGCAAATGTCCTTGCCCAGCGAGTCAATGGTAATGCCTACGTCCATTTTCTTTTAACACGTCCTCGCAGAGCTGTAAGATGTGCCACTAGCCTTGAGGAACAACATATGGTTTCTGCATGATGGTGCCCCAGTCCACTTCACACGTAACGTGCGACAGCATCGCAACTACACCTTTCCTGGACGATGAGTGAAGCATGGTGAGCCGGCCGCTTGGTCCCCCCATTCACCAGACCTAACATCTATGGTCTGCTTTCTGTGGGACTACATTAAAATCCAAGTCTACATGATGCCAGTTTAGACAGAGATTGAATTACACCAACGCATAATGGCAGTTTGAGAACAGCTGCGTGCCTAAGTGGCTCTCCTGAGATCACCCTGCGACAAGGTGATATCATAATTATTATAATCTTGTTATGCCTACCTAGCGAGATATTTGGCACTATCATATGCCACTAAACACTAAGTCAGATAGTTGAATGACCATTTCACATGCCAGATGCACACAAAAGTTACGAGGTTGTTGCGAGGTTGCGGTGATGCAGTGGGTAGAAGACCCAAAACAGTTATACAACCATGAAGTGGCTGTCAGCAAAATAAAAATAACCACTTACACTGTCCTAGCTGCTATGGCATGCTAGTAACCTATGCAGAAACAGAATGGTACATTGCCAATGAAAAATTAAGTAACTACACCCTGGCGTGATTTTAGTTAGCAGGGTTGAGAGTGGCACGGCCTCCAGACAAAATAAAAAGAAAGAATTAAGTTCAAGTCCATGTTATGTTTATTGACAAACTAATGGTAGGCACAAAGTGCCCAGAGGCAAGCGCGACATGCATCCACTCTCGGTAAGTGCTCGGGACCAACTGAAAATCATGGCGTATTACACCAGGACACCAATGCAAAAGCTTACCAGTTGCATTAAAAATACAAGGGAGCTTCTGTGAAGGAAATAAACACATACCTAAACATGTACATCACACTAAAAGACTCAATCACCCTTAATAATTAATTTGCATAAGCAAATTACACACATAAATATAATGGGTTGGCACAAAAACCCATAACCTACATAATTTAAATTAGCATTGCCACTGTATGTTTCTGTCCATTGCATGTTTGGATGGGTTGTTAACATTTTGTACTATTTAATAAAATTGTGGAAAAATCACTTGCAACCCTAATTATGCAGATTATAGAATGGCAGTTGATGGCTCATTGTGGACGAGTCCATTCTCACTCCTTGAGGAGTGTGGGTAGCCATGCAAGATTCGACTATAAACAAGGGGAGTTTATTGGAGTTTGCAAATTAATGAGGCTACACATTGACTTCACAATTACCATAATTTTAAGGGTAGTTAGCACATTCAGACTTTATGCTCAACACATGCACAGGGACATAGGTATGCTATGAAGCAGAAGGGAGAGGCACAAGGGGTTCCTGGAACACTGTAACTATTGAAAGCCCTTCGCTGCATTCATTTTTTCCGGCAGTAATTTTATTGGGGACATCTCTTGGTGGTATTGGGCGAACCGAATTATTATAACCTCAAAAAAATTATTTTGAGATCATGAAATTGAGATGGTCACCTGACTGCAGCAGTCCTGGAGAGAAACAAAGGGGGGTGAAATATTGTGCATGTCGCTGGAATTGGGAGCAATGAGAGGGTGATCGCTGTGTTCGTGTCTACTTGTCCCAGGTAGAGGGCACATCTTGGCTGCACTGAGGTAACTGAACGAACAGGTTAAGAGAAGAGGTACATGGAACATGTCATATATATACAGATTGAGTATGAAATAATACCCCAACTTTCAAGGTCTATAATTTCAAAACCAAACAACCTACAACCTTGATTGACCAATCAAATGAACCATGGAACCATGAACTTTGTTTACTATACATTCATAAATGTTAAATGCGACCACCATGAGCAGCCCGAACGACATCTACGCGATAATCAAACTCGTTCCACGCTCTTGTCAGCATGTCCAGTGTTATGGTATGGATGGCGTTCGTAACTCTCGGTTTGAGGTGGTGAGGGGGAAGCGAGCTCGCATTCGACACATCAATGTGAAGGGGACACGTCAATGTGCTCAGAACGATGTAGACGATGACTTCATGTCTAAGCTGGTTTTTAGCGATGAAGTGATATTCCATACAAATGGTAAGGTGAACCGGCACAACGTGTGGATATGGGGTCAAGAGCCTCCACACAAAACTACCGAACACGAGTGCACTTCCTACAAAGGGAAAGTGTTTTGAGCTGTATCCAAATAAACTGTTTTCGGCCCTTTCTTTTTCACGAGCCCACTGTTACTGGAATCCCTTATTTTGACATGCTTACAGAGTGGTTGTTTCCTCAGTTAGAAGAGGCGGCATGGGACTTAATTTTCCAGCAGGATGGTGCGCCACCCCATTGGCACTAGCTGTTCACGGATACCTGAACGAGATGTTGCCACAAAGCTGGATTGGTCGAGGAGCAGCTGGAGACCAGGTTCTTCATCACTTGCCCCCAAGAAGCCCGGATCTTACCCCATGCGATTTTTTCTATGGGGTACATAAAGGATCAAGTGTTTCGACCACCATTGCCGGCTAACTTTGACGACCTCAAAACGAGAATTACTAACGCCATCCGAACCGTTACACCGGACATGCTGACAACAGTGTGGAACGAATTTGATTATCATGTAGATGTCGTTCGGGCCGCTCGTGGTGGGCACAGTAAACATTTATGAATATATGGTAAACAAACTTCACAGTTCCATGGTTAATTTGATTGGTCAACCAAGCTTGTAGGTTGTTTGCTTTTGATATTATAGACCTTGAAAGTTGGGGTATTCTTTTATACTCATACTGTATACAGAATGATTCTAAAAAACATGGGACAAACATTGAGGGATGGTAGAGCTCACTAAAACAAACAATTATTGTATAGGAATATATGGGCATAAGTGACACGTTGAGGCACAAACACAAAAACATAACACATTAACGGAAACATAAAATGTTCATTAGCAGCATACTTAACGAGTGATTCTGTACAGAAAATGTAAACAGTTGCTGGAAATGCATCCACCAACAGTCACACATGCTTGGCGACCTCTACATATGGTGTGATTGGCTGACAATGGTGGCGTGCGTGAAATACCCGGCGTATTTGAATCTGTTCGCCAATCACTCCACCAATGCTACCAAGCGTGCATTGCTGTCAGTGGTAGCAATTTTGAGTAATTATTATAAACATTGCTATAAAAAGGCATTTAGCGGCGACGTTGTAAATAAACAATGTGTTGTATTTCATGTGCTATGTTTGTGTTTGTGCCTCAACGCGTCACTCCCGCCCATATATTCCTATACAATAATTGTTTGTTTTAGTGAGCTCTACCACCCCTCAATGTTTGTCCCATGATTTTAGAATCATCCTGTATACATGAGTGTGTGAGAGGGAGAGAGAGCTATTCAGTTTTCTAAAATCGGAATGAAATTTAACAATTTTAAACTAAAAATAAATAATCCAAGAAAAACAGAAAAACAAACAAAGAAAAATAGCTAATTCTTTAAAACTGCCTGTACGAAATTACATAATCAATCAATGAATCTTGAGTTACTACATTTGCATTTATAATTATATGTATAAGATAATACTTAGATAAAATAATTGTTAGAACCATTAATGTCCCACAAAATTTTCATACTAGCATGCATAGTTAAATAAAAATTTTAGACCATTATTATCGACATGCCTACAAATTTACAAAGTTGTTGGTAAAAAAAATTGTTTGCATTTGAGACACTTGGACTTGCCTACCAGCGATGTTTTCCAGAAGTGGGACAGCCTAAACTGGTCTTAGTTCCTTTTAATTAAATTCTTTAGTACATTGACATACTCAGTGATGTCACATTCTCAGACATAATTAAAATTTAATTAGATTTGGGTATGTCACCAATATGTATTTCTGCTATGTGATTTTATTTTGTAGCTCTCTGTTTAATCATAAAAGGGATGTGCATTTTCCACACATTTTTGCTACCATTTTCAGCCACCCCTATCAGAAGCCGACACGATGATGTCAGTCCGACTTCAGCACTCGGGCCGGATGGCAGCTAAAGAGTTTCGCTCCACGCAGACCCCTTAGGCACCTTCAAACTTGGCTTAATTCACTTCCCTGCGATAGTAATGTAATATACTGAATTTTTTCTTTCACTGTGACGATGGGTGGACAATCTCTCACACTGTAATTTAAACCAGGGCTTAACACATCATGCATACTTCCATATAATATTCATGGACTAGGCCTTTTTCTCCGCATTAGTCATCGGCAGACCGAGTGCCGATTTCGCTTAACTGTGTACGTGTAGTATAAGGGCTCATGTATCAATAAACACAAGTAAACGTGACATTAACAAGACATCCATGTTTGCTCTCGTGATAACTTGCACCTCCGCAGTCACTTACACCTCCTAGCCGACACCGGGCCGAAGCGATTAACCAGCCATGAGCACATTAGTATGGGCTGGCGAGAGCTTCACGCACCCTCCTTGTCGTCAGGCACTATGTGACTCAAGTGACCATCTTGATTTATTTACATCAAGAAGAGGCAACTCTTGAGGGAAAATAACAAGTGGTCCAACATGGTGTCCCCATAAATGCAATTGCCGCCAGGCACAACATCAATTGGAGGGGACATCGGTGCAGCTCGCACTGCGATGCCCGATATCCTCCCCAACTACGTGACATCGACCAGCCTACTGGCCAGGGAAACAGTGCTACATGACCCCGAGTGTAGTTAAACAGCAGGGAATTAATTCCCGAAGCCATTAGAAGTATCACGAACACTGTAGCCATATTATTTAATTTCTTTATTAAATTATAAATTCAACATAGCTACACACACCCCCTTTTCAGGAATGGACTCGTCCAGCAAGCCCCAGGTTGGAACACTTGAACTCGCCCATTGGCGAAGCCTTCCAGAAACTGTATGGCCGTTTTGAAAACAATTATTTTGTTAGTTTTAATCATTTCAATTATTTTTATTATGTGAAACTGCATTTGTTTATTTCCATTCCAGCAGATTACCTGGCATGGCTCCAGATTATGTATTCAATTTCTCTAGTGCAGTGACATGCCCCATGATGTCACATTCAAAGATTTAATTAACATTTAATTAAATATGGGGATGTCACCATTATGTATTTTACCATGTAATCGTATTACGTATTGCTTTGTTTAGTTGTAAGAGGTTTCATGTAATTTTTCACTCAAATTTTGGCGCCGACTTCGGCCACCCTTAGCAGAAACCTATGCCATGTTGTTAGTCTGACTTCAGCACTCGGGCCGGCCGGTAGCATGGGAGTTTCGCTCCTCATGTGTCCCCTTGACACCTTCAACTTTTGCTGCAATCACGTTCATTTTCAATAGTAACGTAACCAACTGGAACATTTTGCTTCTTTAGTGCCGCGAAGACGATCGTCTGCCTCCCTGCAGTTCCAAGAGAGCTTAATGCACCACGTGTATTTCATCTAAATTTCCATGGCTTAGGCCGGTTTTACAGCATTGGTCACCGGCAGACCGAGACCGAGGTCTGCTTCATAGTGTGTACGTAGTATAAGAGCTCGTGTAACACTAACAAGTAAACGTCTAAATCCCATGCTTATGTTTTATTGAGTTATACCCCTTTGGATATTTAGGGCGCTACACCTACTTGTAGCAAACCAAAAGAGTAAGTAAGGCATACGAGGTGGCCTACAAACTCGCCAACATAAGAGTGAAAATCACTAAGTATGTTAAAAATCTGGTAACTTCATCATCTTCAAGCACCATACATCGATCGAGAACTTCAGGGATCCACGGGGCGTCGACCGCACGACCCTCACTAACTCATGTTCATTGTGTTACAGCACCTGGCGAATTCATCAGTTTCCACCTTAACCTGGTAAACCAGGTAAGGTGGGGACCCGCATCAGCATCCCTGGAAACCCCTACACACCAAACGTCCATAGCCCATGCTTGCATTTTATTGGTTTTAACCCGCTCTGGGTTCTTAGGGCAGTGTACCCACTTGCAGCACAACCAAAGTGAATATGAAAGCATGTGAGGTGGCTAACAACCTCGCCAACATAACGGTAAAAACAAGGTAGGCATACTGGATTGTATGCACCTTCTATGTCTACAAGCACAGTATACCTTCAGAGGAATTCAGGTACCCACGGGCCATCGACCGAACGACCCTCAACTAACTCATGCTCAGTGAGATATAGCGCTGATTATATTTATCAGTTAACCCCTTAATCTGGTAAACAAGGTAAGGTGGGAACACTTATCAACATCCCTGGGACCCCCTCGGATCATCTTTTAATTTACAAAATGCTTGTTCCTGTTGTTTTACCCAACAGAAGTCTACTCTTTTTCGCTTCAAAGCATTTAGGGGTTCATTAATAGTTGCAAAGTTAAGAATACTCTCAAAAAATCATCCCGAAGAATCTCTTAAGTCCTCTTAAATTATATGGGCTGGGTACATTTACTACTGGTCTAATTTGCTCAGGGTCAAATAACAATATGCCATCGGAAATTAAGAATCCCAAATATTTGACATTACTTTTAGCCCACATTTTCTTATCTGGGTTCACTGTCATACCTGCCTCACACAAAGAAGTAAACACATCATGAAAATTTTGTATGTGATTTTCAAAACTCTTACTGTACACACGTACATCATCGGTATACATGAAAATAAATTAATATCAATATGTTTCTAAAACCTTAAATAAAATACATGACATTTACAGGGGCCCAATTTCCATGCCCATTGACAGTTGCTTTCACTGATAAAGTCCTCATGGTGAAACAATAGCCAGAATCACAGACGATTCGTGAAGTAAATGACATTGAAATAATGCGGAATTTAAATCTAGTATGGTAAAATACTTTGCTTTGACTCCACATTGAAATATAGTGTCATTTTTAGGGAGTGGGTACTGATAAACATATATTTTCTTTTTAACAATTCGATAGTCACAAATAATTCGAAACTGACCCAAATTCTTCTTAGCTAACAGAAAATAGACTCTCGAATATATACTATTTGAATCTTCAATAATATCCCGACTCTTTAATTCAGAAATTAATGTCTTGGATACTTAGATTTTTTGGGTAGCCACTTGATATGGAACAATTTATAATAAGTCTGTTATAGAGTTTTTCCATGCAGGCATATGTCTACTGTAAATATCGACTTAAAGTTTTGTTTTGTTTTCAATTTCCTTATAATGTTTATATTTTTGAAGTTATTTGTTTTGATCACCCAAATAGTTACTTTCATTTTGGATTAACGTAAGACTTAACCATAATTGTAAACCACACCTTATCCGAGATGACAGGTTGGAAAGGCAGGTTCGAAACAAATTTGCAAGGGATCCTGACAGACAAAAAAACCACGCAATGCCATCACTGTATAGTCCATTAGAAGGCACACAGTATGGCAGTAACCTCCATGTAAGAGGCCAAGGACACGACCAAAACGATACTAATGTAAGAGCGCACACTTGCTTCTGGCAGTATGATCAGCCTCAATATCACGCAAACAAAGGAGGAAATTGTAGGGGATTCTACTGGCTGAAGTGGAATGGAGGTCCACCAGCGAGGGGTAATTGCGGATTCCACCATGGATACTGGCGCAGAGGCAACAACAGGAGGCAGAGTGAGAAGTCAGGTAAGAACAATCACTCCCAGAAAGACCAGTCTAGCCCTCAGCCTAACAAGGACATGCCTAATCAGCATAACTGCCATTCCTCTGGTTCGAAGGATCAGAAGAGTCAAGCATCTGAGCAGTTGAGCAGCCAGTTATGCAGTCAGTGAATATGGTTCAGCAGGCGCAAGGTACATCCCCAGATAATGTGGTACGTAATCAGTTACAGAAGGGTTATTTCTAAAAACAGGGACCACTAGACCCTCGATCATCACCTTTTCCGCCACCCCCATTGCAATATCAGTGGATGCCACTAATTTCTCCTGAACAGGCTGATGTTCAGAATTTAAACTAGGTAACAGACAATTGCAAGTAAGTGTCTGCCATCACTGATCAGCACCACACAACTTGAGAAGAAGCCTTCTTTCTTCAGTGAAAATTTTTTAGCCCTGGTAGAGAAGCGCCTATATAGTTAGGCTGAGTCATGAAATAAGTATCAGAAGTTATCTAAGATTAATAAGTTCAAGATAGATGACATAGTTTTGCGACGTTCGAGCCATATAAGTACTTTGTGGAACCACATCACTCGCAAGCTCTTTCTAGTGTTTGATGGACCTTTTAAAGTAACATAAATTGTTAAGGAGAATTGCTGTGCTTTAGCTATATTGGACGATCAGCATATTGGCTGTTTTAACTTCACTCAGCTCAAGCCCTACAAAATACATGAATTTGTGGTATAATGTTTTATTGTCTGGTGTATTTGTTTTGTGACATGTGAATAAAGTCCCTGGCTCTTCCATAAGAGTGTTTGTTTAAGGAGATTTTGACAGAGCTGTAGCGACGAGAGGAAGAGTGCCCCTAGTGCACTGTATGGAGTATTTAAGTGACGACATATGATTTATGTGTTTATATTGTCCTCTGGAGTACCACGAATGTCAAAGTAGATTAGTGTGAGAAGAGTTATATGTTGCCCCCACACTTTGTTGATACATCATATGTGCTGCACTGCTATGTAGAATACAAGCCTGTATTTGTGTTGAACTGTTTCATCTCCAAGTTACGATTTGATTACAACTGACCTACTGCTATCAGTGAACATCCTAAGAACAAACACCCAAGGTTAAATGCCAGATATTTTGATTTGAAGGTCAAGTACATCGCAGTTCACATAATTTTAAAGCCAAGAAAAGTAAATTTTGCAAAGAGGTCACGAGCAGTATAGATGCAAGCTGAATTACCGATGTGTCAGTTCAGAGTTTTAAAATAGTTATGGTGCAGTTGAATTTAATGTATTATTTACAGGGGAACACAAAGTGTACCTGCACATCCTAGTATACACAATACACTAGTAACATGAGGTTTTCACCTACCTTGTATTTTGACTCACCTTAGTAACAGTAATACATATTTGCATTACACTGAAGAGCCAAAAAAACCGGTACACCTGCCNAAACTCCCCGAACACGCAGAAGTGCTGCAAGACGACGTGGCATGGACTCGGCTAATGTCTGAAGGTATGCAGGAGGCAATTCGCACCATGAATCCTGCAGGACAGTTCACAAATCCAATCTGAGCCAATTTGAGAAAGGGTTGCACATCTGTCATGTTAAATGATTCTCAACAGTCATCGTTTGTCCCGTTCTTTCACGATATTTTTTCCGGCCGCAGTGATGTCGAAGATGTGATATATTACCGTATTCCGGATATTCACGGTACACTTGTGAAATAGTCGTACGCAAACATTCAAATCTTATCGCTACCTCGGAGATGCTATTTCCCATCTCTCGTGCGCCGACTATAACACCACGTTCAAACTCACATAAATCTTGATAACCTGCCATTGTAGCAGCAGTAACCGATCTAGCTGCCGACCGCATGGCGTTACTCTGATTGGTTCCATAACTCTGTAATTTGCATATGCACGCCTATACCAGATTTTTGATCTTCAGTGTATATAGGACAGGGCATGTTTGATTAAATTATTCCAGGAAATATGGGCCTTAATTTTTATTGATAATGAATTTCTTCTCATAAGTAGTGTGACGAACTATTATGATTTTTGCACTATTTATTTATTTGATTTCACTTACGATATTTGCACTATATTTAATTTTGAATTATTTAACTTTCGACATATAATTTCAATGTGTATATGTTATGTGTTTCAAGTGGATTTGCATCTTCGTGTAATTGAAGTGTAATTGTTGAAATATAGAATGTTATCATGTTGTAATGTCACATGAATTTTCTTCTGGAAACGTAGTTCGTCGTTGTAGTCTTCATATTTTTCTTTTATCGAATTAGGGATTTGAGGCTACCAAAGAGCATACACAATGCTCCACTAGCTGCTCTGTAGCTATCGATGAGAAACCTGAAGGAGATTGATTCCAGAATACGGTATTGTGACAAACATTATTACTATTTTTTTTCAGTAATTGTTTGATTTTTTTTTCAAGAATTGAATTGACTAAGAAATTGATGATGATGATGAGAAAGTTAATAGTATTTAGCGGAGGTAGTAAAATACCACCATCTTTTTCTTTATCTCAATGATTATTATTATTGTAATTGTAGTAAATTTTAATAAGATGTTAATAATAATAAACCTTTATTTAATTTGCTGCCATGGAGTGAGAAAGTGATTTTAACAATGTATCGCAGCTCAGGCATTTGTTTTCATGATGCATGAGCGATAAAATGTTTTAGTTTGCTGCTCTAATACAGAAAACAATTTTCTAACACACACACATTACTTTTGTGTTTGTTGCTAGATCAAGAGATGTTTTATAGCAAAAAAAAATATTTTTATGTCTGAATTAAAAACACATATAAACTAAGTATGAACATTGTAATATTTGAACCACACGTTTGATTATGTAAGTTCAACGATAACGACACTGTCCAACAGTGCGACAAACTGTCCCGTTTAGACCTCCAGAGGCATTTATATATGCTAACAGATGGCATTCAAGAGGGGCTTGGCACCGTTCTATTTCAATACAACGCCCCACGCGAACACAACAACGACGCAAAGGAGAGGGAATGCTTGGCTATCGTATGGGCACTAAATCACTACTGCCAACATCTCGAGTACCAACAATTCACATTGAGGACCGACAATCGGTGTTTCATGTAGCTGCATAACATGCACACTGTCCGCAGCAAACTCATGCAGTGGTCCATGTTATTACAGGCCTATGATTTCGTGGTGGAACAGGTTCCAGGCGAAGAAAAACCAACTAGCCGATGGCATTTCCCATGCGGACTGTTCAACCGAAATAGCACATGATGAAGACGAGTGGGAAGTCCTACTAACGTACGTCCCGGAGGCGATGGTCACCAAGCGACATACGTTAGTAGGACTTCCCACTCGTCTTCATCACGTGCTATCTCGCATGTCAGCCGCCTGGAGGGACTACCAGGTCCCACGCAAACCAAGCGAAAGATACTAACCCACTATTTCTGGCCAGGGCTCACCCGACAAGTGTGAGAATTTGTATGTGTATGTGAAACATGTAATCTCCTGAAAATGTGCCGTGCCGATGGCGTTACTCAACAGCAACCCCACATACCAGAGAAACCCTTCGTGACCATCGCCGTGGACCTGATGGGACCATATCCGTGCTCCCCAAATGGGAAGAGATTTTTATTGATGGTGATGGATCTATGCACCAGGTGGTGGGAGGCTTATCCCCTCGAAAGTTCTAACCTCAAAAATGTAGCAGGAGTGTTGCAGAATAATTTCTTCGCCCGCTGGGGTTAGCATCTCCGACATCGGACCGCAGTTCAGGGGAAAGCGATGTCGGGAACTCTGCACCAAGTGGTGGGCAGTACATCACACAATGGCGGTGTACCACCTCCGCGCGAATCCCACAGAACAAAGGAACCCAGATTTCAAGGCACAGTTCTGGCTTCGCGAGGGGGAATGACTACACTACCTGGGCCACCCATGTCCCACAGATACTGTTGTGCCTGAGACACCGAAAGAACAAGGCCTCGGACCACTGGCCTGCAGAATTACTATACAGACACGGTCTGGCACAACCCAAGGAATATGCATACCCACAACCGACCACAAACTCAGGACCCTCAGAAAAGGAGACACGGGAAGGACACCACCGGCAGAGGTTCAACAGGCCAGGGAAAGACAGGAATGGTATGTCCAACAGTGGCTGCCAGAAACCACATGGCCCCCAAAAGAACTGCAAATTGCACAACATGCCTATGCGCGAGAACACCAGTAGTTGGCCTCCCGCGCCAATTTCTGCGCAGGGTTCACCTCCCGCTGGAGTGGACCCCACACAGTGGTACGAAGGGTGAGGAAGATTGACTACAAAATCCAGATGGGTGCGCGAAGGCAAGTTAAATTCCATTGTGACGACCTAAGGGCTTTTGGGAGGCGCTGACACTGGGCGCCCTGGTGCCCCAAGGTAACACCAGTCAGAGGCAACTGACCGAAGTAGTCCTGCCCAACACGGGATAGCAATCACCAGCATCAGGCATGCACGGACTACAAGGCACACAAACACCGACGCCCTCAAGGACATCTGGGTCGTCAGTGGCCATGGCAGCACCTCGAGCCTTGGGGACGTCCGACTCCACAGAGAGCATCTAGATTTTCGACCAACCACCAGATGCCGCAGCGCCCAGTGCCTCGATGTCGGAAGCCCACTGGGCCACACCCGCATCCCTAGGTGCCCCGTTCCAGACTGCCAGGTCACGCGACTCATCGGTGGCCAGATCCAGTTCCGGGTCAAGCATCTCCTCGAGGGGGCGGCCACACCACCCTCAATGGCATCGACGTCGGTTGCAGAGGTACCACAGCAACCGTAGTAGCAGCGGCAGCATCTCGATGGTGGCGGAGCCACCAAACTGCCGAGAAGGGGTATAACAGGCCGACCGGCTACACCGAAACAGTAAGATCTCACCTACCAAGGGTAAGTTGATCCAACACCAGTTGACATGCAACCCTGTAGCAGGGTGATCCAGCTCTGTACAACTCATCTCGCCGAGACGGCTGCGTCCCCGGCCGAGGTGCCGCTCAATCACCTGCTGCACCATGTGGCCTTGAAACGTCCGTGCCCGCCGTGACAGTGGCCTCCCGGAGGGAAGGGCATTTGACGTGGACCACTCCTGTGTGGTCTGGCACGGCCACTCTCATTACATCATCGGCTCACAGTCGCTATGTGCATATTTAATGAGGTGTAGAGTAGCAAGTATAGGGCATTTGAAGTGTTCTATATAATTTTCCGAATGTAATTGTGTGTCGAATCAAGCAAAGCAAATTAGTGACATGGGAAATAATTAGTTTTTATTTCAACCTGACCGTTCCAGTCGTAGAGTGCCCTAAAATTTAACCGGCCTAAATTTCCCATGTGCTCTGCAAGGCACCACATAATCATGTTTGTATGTAAATTATTGCTTAATTAAGAATTCTTATCTGTCTACAGGATTAAGAAAACTCACTCAGAACGTTTCAGTTTTTTATGTGTATATGTTTCAAGTTCTATGTTAATGAGGTCAGTTAAATAAATTATCTCGCGTAGTGGCGTGAGCTCTCGGCAAGGACACCGTTGATTCGTGCCATATCCGGTAGTCTGATTCCACAGGTTTTAGGTGCTGCACTTGCATCGCATCGCGGGGGACTTTCATACTTTATTCGGAACACTTAACTGCAATAGATTAACTTAATTTACTGGAACTTTTATTTAGTTTCACCGAGTCTTCCCTGCATTCGCAGCACCCCTCCATCAGATCAATTTATCGACCCTGGATGTTTAATTACTCTTGTAAGTGTTCGCACCATTCTTGGCCTTTTTGTACAGTATTGGCCGCTGGCAGGTCTTGTGAGTCAGATCGCTTTAATTGGTATTGCCTACATGGTACTGTGTACACTATTTGGCAAAATATAATTTACTTAGTCAACCTAACTTGTGAGTTCTCATTGTGTTGTATTTCGGGTCCTGGCCGTATCCAGGAAGTCCCCGATGCCTCAAGGAGGCATCCTTCATTTATAAGGTAAAATATAATACTAGGGTGTGTTGGGAAGCCTGAATACCCCGGCTATATAAAAAGTATTCCTGTAAATTTATACATTATGTGTCAGGGGATACACCCACGTGGCTGTTCGGCCCACGATTCTGAGAACTGTGATTTTGTGCTAACCCGGTGAGCTGGCCCCCATTCTATTCTAAAAAGGAATGTTGTGTAATATTCTTACTTTTTTTAACATAGTCGCAAGACGACGTCATCATCACTATCTCTGACCGCTCAGGTAACGTTACAGTTTATGTTTTGGCTAATGGATGCATTGCTGTGAATTCTAGCCTCAAACACATGATACATACTTGAAGTGATGAAATATTTTTCCATCGTATTTGCAGTACTTTTCTCACATAGATATTTTCTCATTGTGTGTGAATGTTGAAGGACCAGTTATAGTGCGACGATTAACTCCATTATCCTGTGATTTATAGAATTTTCACAGAGAGTACGTCTGCCGACCGACCATCGTTGGAGATTTTCCGCACTTAAACTGACACCGTTAAAGGTGTTCACAGATAACTGGCGAGCACAACATCGTATGGGAAGGAGTAGCCATTCAGCGTGCAGCAAGCAACAATTTGAACTGCAATGCGCTTATTGGTTTAATAACAGATTTCTGTCATTTAAAAATTATTTCATGGGAGTTTTGAATGTAATGTAAACTTGAAAACTTCATTATTTTCAGCTTTAGTTATCGTATAGTAAGGGTTTCATGTATTCTTTTTTTCAGAAGTTTATATATCTAAAGTTGGTAAATCGATAATATATTTCTCTTTTATTGAGTATTTGTTTACTTTTCATGCACTACACTTGGTTACCTTGTTTGACAGTTGTAATGTGATAGCTTAAGTTTGCGTGTTGCTGACATCTATAAAATTTATCACTTGAGTTCAGTAAATTGTATCGCTACATGGAGTTTTCCTTGACATGCCTATGTCTACTGTGAATATTGATTTAAAGTTTTGTTTTGTTCCAATNTTCTCTTTTATTGAGTATTTGTTTACTTTTCATGCACTACACTTGGTTACCTTGTTTGACAGTTGTAATGTGATAACTTAAGTTTGCGTGTTGCTGACATCTATAAAATTTATCACTTGAGTTCAGTAAATTTTATCGCTACATGGAGTTTTCCTTGACATGCCTATGTCTACTGTGAATATTGATTTAAAGTTTTGTTTTGTTCCAATNTATCGCTACATGGAGTTTTCCTTGACATGCCTATGTCTACTGTGAATATTGATTTAAAGTTTTGTTTTGTTCCAATTTTCTTATAATGGTTAATGTAATTTGTTTTTATCGCCCAAATATTTATTTTCATTTTAGAGTAATGTGAGACATAACTGTAATTGTAAACCACGTCCATTTTCTAGGTATATGATTTTTAGTATTTAATTTAACCTTAAAATTTACATTCAATTTTGTAATTTGCATTATTTTTTTGTGTGATTATTTTCTTTGTGTTTTTTGATTTGTGGTTTTCCAGAAGTCAGTTCTGGTTTTTGTGTACTCGTTTTATGTAGTTGATGGAAGTGAAGCTTCTGGTGAGACTTTTGATTGAGGCAGCCACATATGTTTTTTGCAGGGATTTAATTTGTTTAATCCCTGGTGCCATCCTAATGTAGATATATGACTTAAAAACCAGAAATTAGTTTAATTGAGAGGAACGCCATGCCACGTTAAGATGAAGGCGAAGGTGTTACGATAGTATTTATTTTATTGGTTCCAGACACCCCCGATTTTGAGGTGCAGCTTAGCGCCAGGTGCCATCTACGTGCGAGGTGACACAAACCTTTGTTTAATGTTGGAGGGGGATATAAACACCTACAAAGTATTGCAGTGGATCATTAAAGGGTCCTACTTATCATTTCTACAGATTTATCATTATGATGACTTTGATTTTTAACAGTATCATTCGATTCAGTGGTCACATTCTCTACAAACTCAAGTTAGTTGTGGAGCAAGCTTATTAATGTCTTTAACCCTGAGAGACTCTTTGATATTTTTGATTTGGGACAAGAAATTTTGATTTTTACCTTTTAATTTTTGAGTGACATTTTGGGTAGTTATCAGCACTAGTGACAGTTTTCTTTTCATGCAGTCGGGAAGTTGAACTTAAATCCAGAGACATGAAAATGAAAGACTATTGCAATTATTAATGATTTCATTGTTTATTTTTTTTACAAATTTAAAGAAGCTTTAATTTTTTTCCCTAATTAATTTTCAGAGTTTTGACATCTTATGTAAATTTTGTAAGGAAGGTGATTATTTGAAGCCTTTAAACTCCTGATTCAGATTGGGCAATATACACAAGATTTCATATTTTCTATTAAGGAGTCAGAATCTTTAACTTTTATTTAATATAATAAAATTTTCTAACTAATACTTTTCATTTAATAAAACCTGAGTAAAATCCACTATCCTTATTTTATTTCCAGTAGTCAAAGTAGAGAGTTGAATTGTTCATGAGTGAATTGTTTTGTTTCTCCAGTGCTTTCATGTATGGTAATTATAGGATTGTTAATCTGTACTTTGAAAGTGTTAATATCACTACTCATCCTGAATATGTCATGCCAACAACACTAATCCAGAATTACCCACTCTACCCAATAATCATTCATACTCAATACATCACATACCACATAAAAAGTAGCAGCCAAACACAAAAGTAACACAACTCATTGACGGGTTTTCGTGGTCTCAGAAGCAGGGAGAAATGAGATTAGGTTTTTGGTACAGGTGTTATAGTACTTACAGGGATGAAAAAGGGCGCCAGAGCATGAGATACTCATCAAGGTATGGGCCGATCGCACACGTGGCTTCTCCTGAGTTCACCCCGTGCAACGAGTCGTAATGTTGTTAAGCCCTGCCTATACCTACCTACGAGGTTGTAGGCCCCCTCATACGTCTCTAATTATCATGTGAGACAGTTAAGTGGACATCTCACATGCCAAAAACAACATAAAGACATGATCAGGGGTGCTGTGCACCAGTGGGTGTAAGATTCCAAGTTAAATAAAAACACGAGATCACTTGCACTGATTTTTACTCACTATTTATTCCCTCATACGAGGCACTTCAACAGTTATAGCTTTAAGGAATGCTGGCAGCCGACACTGACAAAGAGGCACTTGGCCAATGAAAAATAGTGAAGTGGATTAAACCCCTGGCGCGTTTCAAGCTGGCACATACAAAAACTCTTACACATTACTATAATACATGAACACTTTTCATTATTAATTTGGATAAGCAAATTTAGTATAAAAATAATTTGGATTGGTAATAAATTTGATACACATCGTAATTTTAATATACCATGAGGCTGTCTCTCCTATTCTGTTGCGTGTATGTTGGGTTTGTTTAGGTATTAGCATTTTTATTTTAATTAATGCAAAAATCACTCGCACCATTATTTATGGAAATTTGAGGGTGGCAATATTTGTCTCGTGGTGGACGAGTCCACTCGGACTCCAGGACAGATGTGGGTAGCTATGCTCGAATACGTGTTTAACAAAGCCCATTTTTATTGGGACCCAAAAATAAGGGGTTTGTTTAAGGCTTATTACAGCCCAGAAATTACGGAACATTTAACACACTCACAGTACACTCACAACACTTGCACAGATCGTAAACTTTGAATTGGGGGAGAGGGTGGTTGACACGAGGGGATTTGTGAAAACTGTAACCTCTGTGTCTCCCTCGCTGCATTCATTTCCCCAGTGGTATTCATACTTGAGACGTGTCTTGGCAGTATTGGTCGGCCCGAATTATAACGCCCTCAAAAATCTCTCTTGAGGGCATGAAAGTGGGATGGTCATCTGACTCCGCCAGTATCCTGGTGATCGCAGAGAAGTAGTGCACTCCAGTGTACGTCGCCGACGTAGGAGTCGTGGAGGGGGTGACCGTTGCGTTCGGGCCGACTGCCCCCAATAGAAGGCACATCAAAGCTGCGCTATTGTAGCGGGACGAACAGGCTAAGGGAGTAGGGACGTGGCACACATCAACATCCTCTAGTAAATAAGTTGAATTGATGAAGTGGGGATATCTAAATTATGCACAGAAGTTTCATCTTACGTACTCCAATACAAAATGAAGAAAGATTTCATATATGTCAGAATATACAAACAGTTCATGGTCACCAAATTTCAATTTATTCGGATTTTTAATATAATGACCCAAATTTGAAGTCAGAGCATTATGAATTTCACGTTTCATATTTTGAATTTCAAGCTTCTGCCTTTTGTTAATATTTCTGTTTTCTATCATCTATAACTCGTACTGGTTTTACCCAAACACACAGGCTGAATTTTACAAAACTCAAAATGTAAAAGCCTCTCTGCAACTTCCATAAAGGTACTAGTTTTTCCCAGGAAATCAGTAAGGTAGTAAGTTAGATAGTAATATAGGAATATCTTAATTTTCCTTTTAACACATTATGCAATACGTATTGTCAATTAGAAAAATAGAAATTAATATTAAAAAAATTACAGTAAAAAAATTTTTAATTATATACAATTATACACATCATTTCAACCAAAAATTACTAAATTTTTTATGTATTTCCACAAACATAAATTCCAAATATTCATAATTTGAGTAAAAAGGCATTTGTTTAAGCCATCCTGAGATAAAGGATTGAAATTTTTTTTTTCCTTGGAAATAACCTTAATTGAACAGACAGTTTACTAAACATTTTAATCTGCTGATAATTAAAACTGCAATGAGTCTTTCACGAAATCAAATTTTTCTTCAAATTACCTTTAATTTTTATTCAATTCGATTGTTATAGGACGTCATAAAGACATCATAATCGCAGTTTTTTTCTCTTTCAATTTCTTTAATATGTCATTTTCGTTCAATATTTTTCGTTTTGAGCATATTCTTATTTTTCTTGAATCCAAAATTTAAAACGCTTTATCGCATCTCTTATGAGAGTATTAATGGAAAGAATATCATTTTAATAGAGTTGTGTGCGCACATTTAAAGTTTTAACAAAATAAGGATGCATATTTTTAAAAAGAAAATGTACAATAGAACAAAGTAAATTAGTTGGTGTTGAACCAATTACTTTCGTATCGTGCGCGAGTAGTATATACTTCTAAAAATTTACTTTTGGTATTTTTAAACTGGTTTCATTTAAATGTTTGTGATAAAATGTCACGTGGAGACTTGAATGTTTATTAAATGCAATTCATTGAAAGGCAAATAGAGTTATTTTTAAGTACAATAAATTGAAATTAAGTAATTGAATTAAATAAATATTTTCTCATGTGAAAGGGACTCTATTTAGTATAATATAAGTTGTAATAAGATTCATATTCATCTAGTATTATGGTAATGTGAAGACATTGGCTATTAAATGTTTCTACATTATTTTTAACATAAATAAAGTTACATTAAATATATAAAGATGGTAAAGTCATAATTTGAAAATCAACAAGCACTATTTCTCCAGGAGTCTCTATCAAATACAATAGAAATAATTCTGATCACTTTTTTTGTAACAAAAAACTTTACTTAATGAATTAGAATATCCCCAGAGCCTGATACCATAAATTAACAAAAATTTTAATGAACGAAATTATGTTCCCAACCATACTGTTTGACTTACACAGATTTTAAGTTTTCTAATTAAATAGATTACACATGAAGATATTATACTTTAATATGAAATATGTTGTTCCCAAAGTAACTTACTGTCAAGGTACTATCCCAGTAGTTTTACATATTGTTTAAATTCATCGTCAAAAACATTATTATTAAGAGAAAAGTATATAAATTCAGTTGTAATATCACTTACCAAAAGATTATTAGCTGAGAAAAAAAATTTTATTCAACAGAATTCAGTAACCTTAATTTTATATTCCCTACATCTTTGTGAAATAAACCACATATCCACGTGTGCTCTCGTGACCACTTGTACCTATGCAGTCACTTACATCACCTTGCCGACAATGGGCTGAGACGAACATTCGGCCACGAGCACGACAGAGTGTCAGCGAGAACGGAATACACCCACCTCACCATCTTGTTCTATGTAACTCAAGTGACCGACTTGCATTATTCACCTCAAGAGGTAAATCTTGGGGGCGAAAAACAAGCATTCCAACCTGGTTTCCCCCGAATACCATAGCCGCCAGGTACACCATCCATTGGAGGGAACATCGGGGCAGCTCGTGCCGCGATGCTGGTGTCTTCCTTAGTGGCATCACATC
Source organism: Clitarchus hookeri (assembly GCA_002778355.1). Taxonomy (NCBI): domain Eukaryota; kingdom Metazoa; phylum Arthropoda; class Insecta; order Phasmatodea; family Phasmatidae; genus Clitarchus; species Clitarchus hookeri. Next base: position 266,118 of record NQII01000253.1, read on the forward strand.
GACCACCTACTGTCCAGGAAAGAGTGCTATATAACCCCAAGTGGTATGAAATAGTGAGGAACAAAATACTGTGTGGAAAAAATTTCTTCGAACTTTGTATATAATCTATTCAGTGTTATTTCTTTATTAATAATGCAATCGAACATGGCTACCCACACCCCCTTTGAGGGAATGAACTCGTCCAAGCCTCAAGGTTGAGACACTTGCACTCGCTCACTGGCGAGGTTTTCTGGAAGTGGGATGGCTAATTTTCAAACACATGTTTTATAAAATTAAATTTTTTCTTTTATTCAGTGTATTAAAGTCAACATATCTTCTTCTTTTCAGCAGACTGCCTACAATGGCATCAGTTCCTTTTAATTCAATTATTTAATGTGGTGACATACCCAGTGACATCACATTCACAGACATAATTAACATTTAATTAGAATCGGGTATGTCACCAATATGTATTTCTGCTATGAATTTTTATTCTGTATCACTTTGTTTAACGATAAGAGTGCTCTGTGTATTTTTCGTGTATTTTGACACCAGCTTCAATCACCGCTAGCAAAAGCCGACACCATGATGTCAGTCTGACTTCAGCACTCAGGTCGGCTGGCAGGATGAGAGTTTCGCTCTGCAAGGAGCCCCACTTCACCTTCAAACTTGGCTGTATTTGCTTCACTGCAATAGTAATGTTATATACTGAACATTTTCTCTTTCTCCATGCCAGGGTTCGACCTTCTCTCACCCTGTTATTTAACCAAAGCTTAATGTGTCATGCCTATTTCAACACAATATTTAGGGCCTAAGCCATTTTCTCTACATTGGTCATCGGCAGACTAAGTGTCGAGTCCTCTTTACTGTGTATGAGTAGTATAAGGGCTCATGTATCACAAAACCACAAATAAACTTCATAAGCCCATGCTTGAATTTTATATGTTCAAACACATCTGGGTTCTTAGGGCACAGCACCCATTTGCCGCACACCCAACGTGAATATGAAAGCATGTGAGTTGGCTAACAACCTCACCAACATAATGGTGAAAACAAGGTAGGCATGCTGGAATACATGCACCCAATAGGGTCTATGTAAAATGTAATCTGCCAATTTATGCACGCAAAAAGCCTTCAAATAAATAAAAATGATGTTCGGATGGCGGGCTGCCGGGCGATGCATCAGACCGCCCAGCTTGGCCCATACGAGTATGTTAATCGCCACCCCACCTGCCGAAAAGGGATTTTCCACCCTGTCTTGCCACAAAGGGAGGTGGGTCAACAACCACGATGTAAACAACTATCAACATGACAGCCCATGCATCGGATCACATGGCCTGGGAAGACATTGACAAAACCAACATGAACTGGTGTACTTTGAATGGAAAAGCCAAAACATTATGCCTGAAGTGTGTATGGCCCTTGCTTGTGTCCAACCCATTCCAGGACAAACACTGCCCATGCTGCGAATCGGAAAACGTGAATCTTCTCAAGGTCGACATCCGCCAGGCGAACAGCGAACTTTTCGGGCGAGCCTGGAGCTGCACCTCTGATGGCAAGAGGGTGCTATTGTGCATTGACTGCACTCGATCGCTAACTGTCTGGGGCACCATTGGCCCGATTCATAGCAGACATGTGTGCAAAAGTAACCCCTCTCAGTAAACTGAACTGTTTTTGGACACAACATTGCAAAATCACCAAACACAACAGTGTGCAAAGCAACAAATGTTTGAAGACAACGGAGCAGGAACAATTTTGTGTTAAAATTGTACCATGCCAATGTCTTACTTGGCTTGAAAATGCGATGGCAGACATAAATGGGAACATTTTGTGTGAAAACTGTACCCAGGTTTTGCTGCCTGTAAAACATACACCAGCAGATTTTATCACAGGAGAAGTGTTGCCATCCTACTGTTGCCATCAAGACAAGTGCAGGCAGGGAAATACAGAGACAGTGGCATGTGATAACTGTAGGTGGATAACCCATTGACAGTGTGTGACTGCACAGGACATTCTTAATGTCACAGCTGGCAACTATATCTGTGCGCAGTGCATCCTGGCACTGCAGCTGCAGCTGACATGGCCACATCCACTGGCCATGTGCAGATAGTCGGTCAAGCAGAAAAACAGCCCATTAGTGCATTCCATGGGACTTCCACCAGCAACAGCACCATGGATGGCACCATAAACACAGCCAATCCCAATAGCTTCGTGTGGCCTCAGCCACACTCAACAGCCATAGCTGCAGTTAACCAAGATGAGCCGGTCAACACTCCAGGGCAGTTATATTCACTGTTCACCTTCTCGGGGCTACCCACCGAGATCCCGCAGGTGTTCCTGAGACACTGCACAGGCCAATTAACTAGGTATAGCGTGTATGAACAAGAGTGGCCCAATAGTGTAGGAGGCCAGCTTATTGGAGACACATTTGTGGTCGCATACAATTAATCATAATGGCATGCAGTGGGATGAACTTTGGAACAGATTTCAGTGTTATTTTGCTAATATATATGTGCATACCTATAAGCTCAGAACCATGCATTGTTAGAAATGCAAAATGCAGGGGAGACTATAACAGCATTTGTCACCCGTAAGATAATTCTCATCAAACATTTTCAACCACAAATGAAGGAAATGTAAATGTTAAAAGTAGTGGCAGCCATAGCATAACAGAAAAAAATATCTACCTTAGTTCCCTTAATAAACAGTAGCATTGAAGAATTCATGCAGTCAGCTGCGCTACTTGACCAAACAGCTAGGGAACAAGAGCTCTCGCGATGTGAATGAGATGGGTTTATCCAGTGCTATGGACGTGATGAAGACCATGATAGCGAGACTGTGCAACTGCCAGCTGCTCGTGGCATGACTGGTTCATCAACCCCATCAAACGGCAAATACCCTGATGAAAACCTCGCAGCCTCGCAAACACATGCAGACCCAAACATGTCGAGGGAGGCCAGTACGAGAGGCCGAGCAGGAAATGGAAGCCCTCCCTTTATGTGACAACAAGAACAAAATTTTGAAACTATTATAACCCACTTAGCCTAAGGCCATCCGAGTTGTTGGATTCTACTATTGTCGTAAATCAGTTATCGTATATTTGGAGATTTAATTATATGTATCAAAGTCATGCCGACAAAACTATGTTGTTATGCTAATGTGTTATATTGTTTTATCGTAGTATTATTTGTTTGTGTTATTGTATTATGTTGTTTTTATCGTTCGTTTTGATGTTTTGTGTCATGGTGTTGTTGCTTTCAACTCTAAGATGAGGACGTGTGCAATCACAAAGCCCCGCCCGCCGCCACCGCCCCTACCGACCGGCCCACCAATGGACTAGCCTTTCGGCCGGTCCACAAGGGCCACCATCGGTCGACCCGGAGCTGCCAGACAAAACTGGTCAGCCGCACGCCTCCGCCCCAAAACTTATATTTGTGTTAATGTGTTATGTTGTTTTAAGGATTAGGATGCACGCAATCGCAAAGCCCCTGCCCGACGCCACCACCCCGACCATCCGGCCCACCCATGGACTAGCCTTTCGGCCGGTCCACAGGGGTCACCTTCAGCCGACATGGTGCCGCCAGACAAAACTGGTCGGCCCCACGCCCCCGCTCCAAAACTTGTATACACAATTATGTCGGCAATAACTTTACAATCAAATTCCTGATTTTAAACCTAAACTTAAGATTTATCTTTTGACACTAAGGGAACTTCTACAGGTTACATTAAAGGATATAGGATTAGACGGGTTAACAGCTTGTCGGATTACTACATGGGCTTGGAAATCTATGGGGTCCCGCACTCTGATGCTCTGAGTGCAGGAAGGCGGCTGTTAGTCTGGGTACCGGTAAAAAATAATTTTTACTAGTTTAAAGAACAAAATTTAATTCTCTCAATCCTCTCTCTTTTGATAGAGAGGGGCGAGCTATATCACGATGTTAACTATTGCTACGTATATGACTATAATCACCAGGCCACGCTCGCCGATGCCCCCCCTCCCCCACCCCGGACTAGTCAGCCCACCACTGAGCTAGCCTTTCGGCCAGTCCACAAGGGCCACCGCCGGCCGAGCCAGCGGAGCCAGATGGGACCCAGTGCACTATCAACCGAGTTCTTCCCTTCATCCGCTTCCGTTCCAGCATGACAGTCGTCCAGGACAAATCCCCCTTCAGGACTGTCATACCTTCCCTTCCGGTGAACCCAGGGAATGGAGTTATACTCCATACCGGCACCCAGTCCGCGAGGAACCACGTGGAGGTCGCTGCCCGGCTCCCCAGCCCCCATTTTTATATATATATATATTTTTTACCTTTTTATTTATTTTATATTCTTTTCGTCTACAAAACAAAATAAAACAGCACAAAACAAAGCAAACATAACATAACTTAACATAAAATAATATAACCTATGAAACATAGTATAACACAACAAAATATAGCAAATTAAGGTAAAGTAAAATAAAATATATTATAACATAATATAATACACTCTGAAGGTAAACCATTCCACTGGCATAGTGGCTGTCCACAATGTATTGCCAAAAACATGGCATCCACAGACACGAAAACACTGGCCCATTGGGGTAGGAAGGCCGGACTCTCACTGTCCCCTGGCCGCAGTAAACAAAACACCACCAACACCCTAGCTAATACTGCTTCAACATCTCACCAAAGGCAATCTCCAGATCATCAGGATACTGATCATTATTAATAACCAACTATGTCATGCATTGGTTGATACCACAGCTTCACACAACTTTGTGCATGTCAGGTTCGTCGACCTCAGCCGACGACAGTCAACACAGATACTACAGCTCGCTATGCGACAACACACAGAATAATCTATGGACGAGACCACAATAACCATCCTGATACAAAGTGTAGAGACCACCACCATGACCCTTATGTCAGCTGATTTGCAGGCTGATGCCATTTTAGGCATTCCCTGGCTCACAGGACAAAATATGCTAGTCGAGCAAGGTGCATGCATAATACATTTCGGGCACAAACAGCGGCGAACTGTATACGACCTTGAAAATTGAACCACATATTGCACACCAGACATCCAGCTGGACGAATTAGATCATGCGGTACCACTGGAGTTTCGTGATGCTGTGCAAAAGCTTCTTCACGAGCGGCATGATGTAATTGCGGCATCCGACCTATTACATTGCATGACTCTAGCAGAGCACGAGATACCACTCGAACACGAGCGATCAATCTATGCTGGCTCACGCAGTTACCAACAGCACCAATGCATCATTATCAAAGAACAAATTAAAGAAATGCTTGCTGAGGGCATGATGGAACCTACCTGCAGTCACTACAACAGCACCATAACCTTCGCTCCAAAGAAAGATGGTATGTGGCATTTCTACATTGATTTCAGGCGAATAATTCTAACACAAAAAGCACATAACCACCCTACATAAGTGTCAGGGATGCACTTCACATGCATGTTAGAGCAAACATCGTGATGTCAGTGGACCTTCGCAGAAGGTACTGGACGGGTACACAGGCGACTTTGCCCTCAAATACTTGGACGATGTAGTGGTGTGGTCGGATATATGGGAAGACAACATTAAGCATCTGTCACGAGTCCTGGATCGGCTAGTGATTAACAAACTAACATGCGCCAACCAGAAGTGCCATATTGGAAAACTTTGCATAAAGTTTTTCGGCCATCTGATCGATGAAAACAGCATATATGAACAGCAAGCCATTATAATCGATTACATGATGCCATGCACACTTAGCAAATGAGGAAATTTTTCGGCTTGGTAAACTGGCTGAGGGTGTACATCTGCGACTTTGCAATAGTAACAGCGCCACTGATGGATATGCTATCCCCCAATCGGAGGTACCAGTGGACAGCAGAACACGACACTTTCGTTGCGGATATGAAAGACCGGTTCCGTCAGTGCACCATACTAGCCCACCACAATCCTAGAAAACCTACATTTACAAAGAGATGTGAGTGAAAAGAGTTAAGGAGACTTCTTGTTTCATCTTGGGGACCATAAGGAGTGGCAAATTATTGATTTCAGCAGTGCGAAGTTTGGACCGACGGAGTATATGTACAATGTGAGCGAGTGCGAGTGCCTCGCTGTAATATGGACTGTCAAGAGGTAATGATCATACTTTGAATACCATTGCTTCATTCACTGGATGGACAACCGATGCCTAGTGTGGCTACACTCCACGAGGGAAACATAAAGTAAGCTAGCATGATGGGGTTATTACTCCAATCATATAATTTGGAATTGCAGCATGGACCCAGTGCCAAAAATTAGCTAGCGGATCATCTGTCATGCGCGCCTGGTGAAACTGTAGCAGTAGACAAAGACGAGTGGGATGACCTACTGCCCCCTACAGCAGAAAACCACCGGGGAACCAAACCCAGTCTGGACGATCTCCAAGTCCAAGTAGTAACAGCCCATCACCTGTGCTCCGATACACCGCGCCGTCTAGCCGAAGTAACAAAACAATGGAGAATGGTGGCGAGTGAAAGACGCATGCCAAGAGACCTAGCCCTGCCGACCGGGAGCACCTTGGTGCTTCTATGTACCAAAATAAGCGCAGTTACTGGAATTACTTAATGTGCATGCCAGTCAATTTCCAGGTCACCAAGTTGCACTACAAATGAGAAATGTGCAGGCCCACTTTTACTGGCCAAGGGCCACTGGTGATGTTCGCAGGTATGGGCTCGAGTGTGTGCCCTGTAATCATATCAAAAGCCATCACATCAATGGAGTCACAATACCAGCCACGAGTGCGGACCGACACATTTGAGATGGTCTCACAGGACCTGATTCGCCCTTACCTACGAACAACTGCCAGGAAACACTTTATTTTAGTAGTGAACTACTCATTGTCCAGATAGACAGAGGCCTATCAAGTCTCCAGTGCACGAGCATGAAACATCGCACAGGTACTTGAAACTGAGTTTTACCCCCTCTGGGGTTACCCCTGAGTGTTACAGACCGATAATGGCACACAGTTCACAGGAAGACAGTGGCATGAATTATGTAGGAAGTGGGGAGTAGTACATCACACCACGGTTGTTTGTTACCTGCTGGCCAACCCGACTGAGCGTCGAAACCAAGACCTCAAGACCCAGTAACCCCTGAGGGTCGGGAAGAATCACACAGCTTGGGTCGAACAACTGCCAGCTGCCCTATTCGCCATAAGGAGGTGTATCAATATTGCTATGGGCCAGTCACCTGGCATAGTACTGCAGTGCCGTGATCTACCACTGCCTGGTGAGTTCGCCAACCAGTGCACAGAAAGCACGGGCGAAGCCGAAGACAGCATCGCGCAGCAGCAGCATGAAGAAAATCTGCAGTCTGCCTGAAACAACCAGGCACACTGCACGACGAAGTGGCAGCGACCACGCAACCACCACACATGCTGAAATCCAGGGAACTTGTAAACGTCCAAGAACATAAGCTATCAAGTAGAACCACGAGCTACTGCATAGGCTTCGTCCCGAAGTGGAGCAGGCCACATAAAGAAGTGTAAACAATATGCTACAAGCCTATATAATATAGGTAAGCAGCCGAAGTAGAGTCGCCATCCACAGAGACGACCTACACCTGGCTGTCGAGGTGAACAGCATCGAGACGTGCTTTGCCATGATGCCCAACCAGGAGCATATCCATGCAAATGGTGAGGCGACAGACACTCGCCTCAAGTGGCGAATCAGGAGCCTCGATAACTGAAATTGATTATAGCACCCTCCTGCACCTGTTTCCGCCTGCGACACCAGTGTCTCGACGTCCAGCATCTGAACGCCCACAAAGGACACAGCAGAAATATAGGAGCACCGTGGAGAGTTGTCCTTTCCAGAGAAAAATGCAACAACAGCAGCCACTGCTGTCGCGACCAGGCCAGCCTGCAGCATCACGACGCCCCACATCGGTGATGCCCACTTAAAAAAAAGTCGCCGATGGTGGGCCACCGCAGACACCTGTGGGCAGGATCTCCGCACAGGTAAGCTCCCCGCCCAGCTGCACCGCGATGTCACCGAGGTGCCACTCACCAGCTGACACTGTGTCATGGCCCAACCAACACAGCAATGGGGGAGTGTATCAGGCCTAGACAGTCTGCCTGCAGGGCACCCTCCTTCCCCCTCAAAATCACAGCAGACACATCGGCGCACACGCACCTGAAGCCTTAGCAGCGAAGATGAGTTGCCAGCAGAGGGGGAGTCCACCCCTTCCTGTCACTCCAAGTAACCACACCCCTTACACTGCATGGCATGCACGGCCTGGGAAGGGGCTACCACCCTCCCCTGTGCATGCCACAACCTGTCAGCATCGCTTGGGTCTTGACCCTGAGCCAGCACCAACGAATGACATGCCATGCTAATGCAGCCCCTACCAGCTGAGGCCATGCCAGCATTTAAACCCACCAACCACCTGTTGTGACTGATGGTGTGATGGGACACATGGGGGACTACAGAGAAAAGTGGTCACCGAAGGGGAGGGCGTTAAATGTAAGCCATGTGTCCATTTGTGCTTTCGTGACCACTTGTACTTCCACGGCCACTTACACCACCTTCCCGACACCGGGTCGAGGCGAACACTTATCCACGAGCACAAAAGAAAGTGTCGACAAGAATTTAACACACCCGCCTCGCTATTATGTACCATGCGACTCAAGTTACCATCTTGCTTTATTCACCTCAAGAGGTAACTCTTGGGGTAGAATAACAAGTGGTATAACACGGTGTCTGCCCGAATGCAATAATCATCAGGCACACCATCCATTGGAGGGAATGTAGTGGTACCTCATGCGATGACGGCTACATGTTCCCCAGCGACTTCACGTCGACGGGCCTACAGGCCAGTGAAAGAGTGCTAAGTAACCCCAAGTTGTATGAAATAGTGTGGAATAAAATACTGTGTGCATAAAAAGTGATTAGAACCCCTTATATAATCTGTCAAGTGTTATTTATTTATTAAACATGCAATCCAGTTGGTTACCCACACCCCTTTTAAGGGAATGTACTTGCCTAAGCCTCCAGGTTGAGACACTTGGACCCGTCCACTGGCGAGGTTTTCCGGAAGTGGGATAGCCGATTTCCAGATACACATTTTATTAATATTCGTTATTTATTTTGTTCAGAGTATCAAAGTCAATGTCTTCTTCTTTTCAGCAGACTGCCTAAACTGGCCTTAGTTCCTGTTAATTTAATTCCTTAGTGTGGTGACATACCCAGTTGTGTCACATTCAGACATAATTAACATTTAATTAGAGTTGGGTATGTAATCAATATGTATTTCTGCTATGTAATTATATTTTGTATCACTTTGTTTAATCATAAGAGGGCTCGGTGTATTTTCCCACCATTTCTGGCACCAGCTTCAGCTGCCCCTAGTAGAAGCTGACTCCATGATATCAGTATGACTTCAGCACTCGGGCCGGCCAGTAGCACAAGAGTTTCGCTTCGCGTGGACTTCCTCAGCACCTTCAAACTTGGCTGTATTCATTTCACTGTAAAAGTAATGTAATATACCTCAACATTTTATCTTTCTCCATGTCGAAGGGTCAACCATCTGCCACCCTGTAATTTAACTAGTGCTTAACGCATCACACGTACTTCAACATAATATTCATGGTCCAGGCTGTTTTCTCCACTTTGGTCGTAGACAGGACGAGTTCCGAGGCTGTTTGACTGTGTACATGCAGTATAAGGGCTCATGTATCACAAAACCACAAGTAAACATCTAGAGTCTAAACTTGCATTTTATTTGTTTTAAACGCCTTTGGGATCTTAGGGTGCTGCACCCCCTTGCAGCACACCCAAAGTAATTATGAAAAGTGTGTGAGGTGGCTAAGAACCTCACCAACATAATGGCGAAAACATGGGAGGTATACCTAAATACATGCATCATCTACACCTACAAGATGTGTTACGAAGATCTATTATACAAGCACCTATAATAAATTTGCTTTCAAAACCATATTATATATTATTAACTCATTAAGAAAATTAATTAATTATTATATTATGTATACAACGATAACAGTAGAGTGATTTGGTATAAATCTATATTGATGCTCGTAAGGGTATTTATTATCTACAAAGTACTTATACAGTTATATAAAAATAAAAGATTCAACAATTTTTCTAAAAAGTGGCACTAAGGCTAAGGGAAGGAAGGTTTTATCACCTTTTTTTTAAAAACAGGATTTATTTTAGTAAGTTTCAAATATCAGGAAATGTTCATGTAAGTATTATACAATAAATCAAATAAGTTGAGTAACAATAGAATGAATATATTTAAGATCATCTGTTTTCAATCTAAAAATGTGATCAGATCAGTTAATTATTAATTATAAATTAGTTAAAAAGTCTATATAACCGAGACCTTACATATGAGGATAACGCCTTTACAAAACTCTTGGCTTCATAAATGGCTTTATTATATAATCTCTTAATTTTTTTTATCTTTCTCTGTCATCTCTATTGGAGCTTAACTTCCATTTTGTTGTTATTCTGTATTTGAAAATCGATTATGTATATTGTGTTTGTATACTATGGGCCGTATGCAGAGATCTTCCTTTTCTTGTTCTTCAAGGCTTCCTTCCAGAAGGAAGGCATAAGAATGACTTNATGTTTGTATACTATGTCTGTATAATGTTATCCAATGTAGTTCGTTAAGTGGCCATTATGCCCGGCGCCATGTTGTATTACTCTAAATAAATCAGTCTTGCTTGGAAACTAATCGAATGTGTTTATAAATAACAGGTTATNATTGCAATGAAGGCTTCCTTGTTGATTTAAGGCCGCCTTCGTGAAAAAGGAAGATCTCTGCATACGGCCCTATGTCTGTATAATGTTATCCAATGTAGTTCGTTAAGTGGCCATTATGCCCAGCGCCATGTTGTATTACTCTAAATAAATCAGTCTTGCTTGGAAACTAATCGAATGTGTTTATAAATAACAGGTTATNGCGCCATGTTGTATTACTCTAAATAAATCAGTCTTGCTTGGAAACTAATCGAATGTGTTTATAAATAACAGGTTATGTACCCAGGACCATTTATATCCAGTTGAAACACGGTTAACTCGTGAATATAAGTATGGGTAGACTCGTCTCAAAAATGGCAGTAAATTATATGTCAGTCATGCCGAAATTACTAGGCTGTGAAAATTACAGCGATTGGACCTTCGCTGTGGAAAACTACCTTGTACTTGAGGGGTTGTCGAAGTGTTTGGATGACATGGAGATGGACAGTGATAAGAAAGCTAAAGCCAAAGCAAAATTAGTGCTGACACTAGATCCTTCGCTGTTTATCCATGTCAAAGATGCGAACATTGCAAAGGAAATCTGGGATACCGTGAAGAGGTTATACGACGACTCAGGTTACACGAGAAAAATTGGTTTATTAAGAAGTCTGATTTCCACCAGACTTGAAAATTGCAATTCAATGTCTAATTACGTCAATCAAATTGTTGAAACAGGACAAAATCTTCGTGGTATGGACTTCAAAATCTATGACGAATGGATTGGTGAATTTCTGTTGGCGGAATTACCCCAAAAATTTTCCCCAATGATAATTGCCATATCAACCGATTCTATCAAAACAAAATTGCTGGATTTTGAAGGTGATGTTGGTGAAAGTGGTAGTGCATTTGCAGGAAAAGTAAACTTTTGTGACAGTGGTACACTACCAGAAACGAGGAGCAAACAATGCAAGTGATAATCGGAAAAATGACAGAGACTTTTCATAGGTCAAGTTCTATAATTGTAAACAAACTGGACATTTTAAAAACAAGTACCCGAACAGTAAAACTTACGATAAAAAACGCGATACTTCGATTGCATTCAGCACAGTGTTACTCACTGGAAATTAAAAAAAGACGAATGGGTATGTGGACTCAGGAGATAGTTCTCATCTTACCGAAAAGGCACAGTTTATTAAAAACAAGTTTGAAGATCCTGCCATAAAGTAAATTATGGTGGCTAATAGAAAAAGATTCAAGTAACTTGCACAGGTAGTGTTGAACTTAAAACAGTTGTTAAAGAATGCTCCTTTAACATAGAAGTTAGAACTGTTGTTTGTGTGGCCGAATTGGCTAACAACATTTTATCTGTAAGCCAAATAATAAAAAATGGGAATACACTGAATTTTAAGATTGACTGTTGTAAGATCTATAACAAGAACAATGAATTAGTTGCTACTGCTGATCTTGTGGATGGTGTGATTAAATTAAACACTGTGAAAGACAACAGTTGTTTACTTGCATCTTGTATAGCCATAGGAGAAACATGGCACAGAAGATTTGACCATATACACTGGAGAGCCAAAAAAACTGATACACCTACCTAATATCATTTAGGGCCTCAGCGAGCATGCAGAAGTGCCTCAAGAAGAAGTGGCATGGACTCGACTAATATCTGAAGGTATGCAGGAGGCATTTCACACCATGAATCCTGCAGGGCAGTCCACAAATCCATAGGAGTGCGAAGCGGCGGAGATCTCTTCTGAACAGCACGTAGCAAGGCATCCCAGATATGCTCAATAATGTTCATGTATGGTGATTTAGGTGGCCAATAGAAGTGTCTAATGTCAGAAGAGTGTTCCTGGAGCAACTCGGTAGCAACTCTCGACGTATGGGGTGTCGGATTATCCTGCTGGAATTGTCCACATCCATCGGAATGCACAATGAACATGAATGATTGCAGGTGATCTGATAGGATACTTACATATCTGTCACCTGTCAGAGTCGTATATAGATTTATCAGGGGTCCCATTTCATGCCAACTGCACATGCCCCATAAAATGACAGAGTCTCCACCAGCTTGAACAGTCCCATGTTGACATTTAGGATCTATGGATTCATGAGGATGTCTCCATACCCGTACATGTCCATCCGCCCGATACAATTGGAAACGAGACTCGTCAGACCAGGCAATGGGTTTCCAGTAATCAATAGTCCAATGGTGTTGTTGGCGGGCCCAGGCGAGGAGTAAAGCTTTGTGTCGTGCAGTCGACAACGGTACACGAGTGGGCCTTCAGCTCCGAAAGCCGATATCAATGATGGTCCGTTGAATAGTTCGCACGCTGGCACTTGTTGATGCCTCAGCATTGAAATCTGCGCCAATTTGAGAAAGTGTCGCACGTCTGTCATGTTTAATGATTCTCGTCAGTCGTCATTAATCCTGTTCGTTCACGATCTTTTTCTGGCCGCAGCGATGTCGAATATTTGATGTTTTACTGGATTCCCGTTATTCACGGTACACTCGTGAAATGGTCGTACGCGAAAATCCAAATTTTATCGCTGCCTCGGAGATGCTATGTCCCATCTCTCGTGCGCCGACTATAACACCAACTTAAAACTCACTTGAATCAAGATGACCTGCCATTGTAGCAGCGTAACCGATCTAGCAACTCTGCCAGACACTTGTTGTCTTATATAGTCACTGCCGATCGCATCGCGTTACTCTGGTTGGTTCCATATCTCTGTTATTTGCATACGCACGCTTATACCAGTTTTTTTGGCTCTCCAGTGTACTACAGACACATCTCTTGTTCCGTAGACACGTCAGCTATGCCGAATACGGCTGTAGTGATGTTCCACAAGCTCAGGGCTGTGGCTCCTGCACACTGGGGTCTCGTCTACCAGATGTTGAAGCAAATGTACGGAAGTGTGTTCTTGCCTGTCATCACCACACATGTGGCATATGGTTCCCGGAGGTCAGTAAAGTGCATACTAAATGAAAGATCATCAGTGCGAAGCGAACTGCCCTGTTGGGAATAACCAAGGCATACCGAACAACGTCCAATGATGCCCTGCAAGTAATTTGCAGGAAAACTCCCACTGGACCTACTTAATACAGAAAGAGGGCTGATAAGTAGGAGTAAATGAGTGGTTCCTATCACCCTGGAATATATCAAGGCACTACAGGTAAGAACTCTGGAAGTGTGGCAAGACCAGTGGGAGGCATCGGAAAAAGGTAGAATTACCTATGACATCTTCACCGATGACCGGTCTAGGCTGCACATGAGGTGGCTTACTGTAGGCCACTATAGTGCGCAGTTCCTGATTGGGCACGAGCATTTCAAAGCGTAGTAGTTCTCGATAGGGCTAGTTCAAGATCCAGACTGCGTGGTGTGTGGGGTGCCTGACACTTGTGCACACATACTGCATGACTGTCCGAAAATTGTATATCATCCGATCTATTTTGAGAAACAGTCATTACACACTCGACCACTGAAACATGATCGCGGACAATATTCTGGCGCCCTTGGTGTTGGAATACTTGATCAAAATAGGAAAAAGAAACGAGAACTTCGACGTGCGGTGGCTCAGCCAAAGTCTGAATAAGAGAATAGGTGGGTATAGGGATGACTCTGAAAGTGATAATGAGTGAACATCTCTTCCCAGTAGTCATACTGGAAGAACGACCAGAAGATCGTCCTCCCTCGCTGTCAACACCTGAAAGACAAGCAACGCCAGAACCTGACATAATTGCTATGTAGGCTCAAGTACCTAGAATGGCTGGCTCTAGTCTGCAATTGATAGAGCCAGATGAAGAAGAAACAATACCGGCTAAGACAACCCAACCGAGTGAGACAAATCCAGGTAGGCCAAATTATGGATTGCCGTGTTCTTGGAACACAATCTTGTATGTAAGGGAGGGATTTGCTCGTCTTGCTCGCAATATGAGCAAACTTCTAAGGGACCAGAGAAGAAGAGCGGTTTGCGCTCAAGGAAAAGAATGGGAGCAAAAGGAGAGAGACAGGAAAGTAGACCTGGATGATAGAACAGAAAGCTAAGACTGTCTTCTCAGAGCTCAGGTAAGAAGAAGCGAAATTGTACCTTTCTCCGATATAATCGTAACCATAGAGTGGCCAACCAACCGGAACACCTTGGATGCTGCAGTGCTGGTCTGGCCCTTGGTAACCCACCCGAAAGAACCATGGGAACTCTACGACGAAGTCGTACGAGGTGCCCAGACCTCAAAACTGGAAGAACCTACCATCTTGATGGCAGCAGTAGCTCTGCTGGTAAGGTCAATGGACAGGAGAGAGAAAATCCTTTTCCCCTGCATGGAGTGCATTGACAAGCTCACCATCGCCCAGGTGGGTCTGCCCACAAACAAGGAGGCACTCTTGAACTTGCTCAAGGAGTGTTTCTGGGGAAGGGGGAAGTATTCGACCCGTCCTTGATCTTTAAGGATGCTGTCCGCACATATGGGAGGTGTACTTTTGATCACAGTAAGCCCTTCACAGGGTACTCTGTGGTCAGGTACTAGTCCTTCACCATGGGCGGCTCCTTGCAAAAACCAGATGTGACAAACCCTGAAGTGACAATAATTTCCTGGATAAGACGTGATCTTGTTTCAGAAAACCTCGACAATAACGACCCCAGCGATGTCCCAGGAATGCGATTTCGATGATGGAAAGAGCGATGCTCTTATGGAAATGACTGACCAGATGGTCTGTGAATGGTAGTCGAATGTGTGTGAATGTGACGAGCGAAGAAAGTCTGCAGTGTAGTTTGAACGATGCCCCTTGCGCCCAGTGGGTGAGGAGGCGAGGGACAATTCTGGTTTACCGGATGTCCGCAAAAACTGAGTCCCGTCCACTACCCGGGTGCACTGGGCCGAGAATGTGTTAAGGGTGAGCAATCATGCTTAAAGTTTCCCACGAAAGAAGGACAAGCGCGAGCGCGATAGGTATGTATGTAATTATTTAGCTTTGTGTGTTTTAAATTAATTTCGACCAGCATGACGGAGTTCAAAATTCAATGTTTCCAGTGTTGCCCTGTGATGAAAAAGAGCCGATTTAAATCCAGCTTGTGAGAGTTCATATAAAAGTAGAAAGAAGTGCTCCAAGTATGACCTTTAAATAGGTATTAGCCACCTGGATGGGAGGTTTGGCGATGCCAGCGCCGGTTCCACCAGGCACTTTGTCGAGTCTGGTAAAACTGCTGTGTTTGTGTGCGTTTCTTTGTTGTGTTGTCCCATTTTCTTTCTACATATTTTGACAGTGTTGTCCTAATTTTTGCCAAGCAGATTTTTAGCCTGTGTGGTTTTCTATGTGCTATCTGTTGGTAATGTATATATATTTTTTTTCATAACTAGTTGCTGTGCTATTTTTTTTACTCTATTCCCTCTTGCAATTTTACAAAGTTGTATACATATTTTTTTTCTCAACCATAGGTTACTTGTCTTATGGAAGGTTTTATTTTTTGTCCAGTCTTGTTTTTCCATGACAGATCTCTGCATCGCAGTGTCGAATGTCCAAAAAATACCCATATAGTTATTTGCCCCCATTGCACTATTCATTCAAATATCACTTGGAATTTCGCATCACAGTCATAAAATAACCATTTTATCTTCACAACATCCTTGCTTTTGATATCATATGGTTAACAATTATATTTATACGAGTTATATGGTACCATTTACAGCAAGTATTTACCAAGTATCTATCCGAAATATTAACTTATGAATTAAACCCGGATTGACACTGCCATGGTCGAGGTTACCCAGGGCTGGTTGAGTGTAGGTTTGCCCAGTGGCAAAACCCTGTGGAGAGTTAATGATTAGGGTCGTTCGGTCAACGGCCCTAAAGGGGCTTGCATATCTCCATCAGTTTGTTGATGATGATGTCACGTGCTTACTGTTGAACTATTTATACCTTATGACGAGACTGTAGGCCATCTCGTACATCTGAAATATACTATGAAATTGTGGGTGATGCTGCAAAGGCTGTAGTAACCTACAATTAATCGACACACTTTTAACTTTGTAAAGTGGATTATTCACTGTGCTTGTTTACAGGTGAAAAATACATGAAAATGGACCAAGCACTTACGGCCTGCTGGTGACCTTAGCGTGAAATAAACATGGCATTATGTTGATACACGATAGCATTAAGCTCTCTGGTTGAGAGGGTGGGTGGCTCTCCCCTCGGTACCTAAAACAATAAAATAAATGTTCTGGTCAAATAATTTAATATTGCACTGAAATTATTACAGCCTAAATGAGGTACCAAGGTGGCTCGTGGAGCAGACAGCCAATGCCGCCGGTCTGGTCGGAGTACTGAGACGGACTGGCCGAGTGACCACGATTTCCGTCAAGAGTGACAAGAACCGAAGTCAAACAGCGAATTATGAAACATAACAAGAACACTATGTGATATAATTGCAATGGTGAAAATTGTATAAATTAGATTAAAACATTGGTTTATTAACCAATATCTGTTAAGATTGAAGTTATGAAGTTGATGGGGCCTGTCACCGCACTAAATGATATGTTACAAGGACGGAGGCCTTTATAGGCAGTCTTCCTTTTAGAAAACATAATTGCTCTTATATAAATACATGTTATATTCATTATTATGTTTTCTTGTAAAAAGTGTTTGAATTTCACTACCTGTTATGTGTCTGAATTTCACTGGCTACAGTGTTGCAAGGTGGCTGTCTACTGAAGGGATGGACGAGTCCGACTGGGCAAAGGGGTATGGAATGCCATTCTTGATTGCTGATAACACAGTAATATACTACCCCTGACTGTAGCTGTAAATGCGGTCACTGTATTTAATGTGTTAATAAAAATGCTGCACACTACTTGTGACACTTTGGGGCACTTATCACTTCAGAATCGGCCTACAAGCCAGTGCGATGCCAATTGGTGGTGCGTTGCACCATGGGTCACTGCACAAGCTGCCACGATGCAACGACCAATTGCCAGTGTGCCTAACAGCTGTGGTTTTGAGGTAAACACCGTTTCGGATCTCCTACATATTTATTAAAGAAGTTACCTCTTGTAATAAATGAGTAGGGCGGTCACTTGAGTTTTGTAATCCTTGTCGGCAAGAAGGTGAGAGTTCCATCCTTGTCGACCTGCACTACGCACTCTTCTCCTGATGTGGTTGTGCGGCCAAGTGTGGCTGGTGTAGTTGTTGTGACTGCAGCAGTCAGTGGGCACAAGGAGCTCGTGGATGCATGGTTCACATCAACACATAAACTAAACTTCCAAGAACAATTCTCTATTTTAAAACTAAATCAAGCAGAATAGACACAATTTATCAGCCCACGATTAGCAAAAGAGAATCCTACCATTTCATCCCTCTCTAATTTGACCAACCTGCCCTTAGTAATTGATGTGAAACATGCATTCACAGGCTCCTTGTGCCCATTCTGACCACCGCAGTCACAATAACTACACCGGGCCGAACCAACCACATCAGGCCAAGGGTGCGTAGTGCAGGTCAACAAAAACGAAACTTGCACCTTCTTGCCAACAAGGATTACATATCTCAAGTGACTGCCCTACTAATTTATTACAAGAGGTAACTCTTTTAATAAACGGGCAGGCGATCCGAAACAGTGTTTACCCCAAAGCCACAGCTGTTGGTCGCACTGGCATTTGGTCGTTGCATCGTGGCATCTCGCGTACCGACCTACGATATGACGCACCACCAAGTGGCATCAAACTGAATTTTTAGGCCGAAGCTGAAGTGATAAGTATCCCAAACTTTCACCAATAGTGTGCAGCATTTTTACAAACACATCAAACAACGTCACCTTATTCACAGCTACAGTCAGGGGTTTGTGCTATTGTATTAAGAGCAATCAAGCATGGCATTCAACCCCCCTTTTCACAGGTGGACTCGTTCACCCCTTCAGGAGACATTCACCTGATAACACTGTAACCTGTGAATTTCAGACTGTCACAGCTAGTGAAAATCAAACACTTAAAAAAAAAACATTATAAAATATTTAACATGTAGTTATATCAGAGTAATTATGTTTTCTAAAATGAAGATTGCCTATAAAGGCCTCCATATTTGTAACATGTCATTTAGTGCAGTGACAACCCCCATAAACTTTAAAACTTCAATTTTAATAGATATTTCTTAATAAATGGGGGTGTCACCAATGTGTTCATCTAATTTATTCAATTTTCCACCATTGTAATCATATCACTTAGTGTTCATGTTATGTTTCATCATTCGCCGTTTGACTTAGGTTCTCGTCATTCGTGATAGAAATCGAGGTCACTCAGCCAGTTTGTCTCAGCACTAAGACCAGACCAGCAGCATTGGTCTTCCGCTCTACAAGCCACCTCGGTACCAAATTAAGGCTATAATCACTTCACTGCATTATTAAATTATTTAACTGGAACATTAATTTTATTTATTTTAAGTACAGGGGGGAGAGCTACACACTCTCTCACCAAAGAGCTTAATGCTATCGCGTATCAACATAATGCTATGTTTATTTCCTGCTAAGGTCACCGGTAGTCCATTAGTGCTCGGTTTATTTTCATGCATTATTCACCTGTAAGCAAGCACAGTGAATAAACTGCTTTACAAAGTTAAAAGTGTGTCGATTAATTGTAGGTTACTACACCCTTTCTGTACCACCCACAATTTCATAGGATATTTCTGGTGTATGAGAGGGCCTGAAGTCACGCCATATGGTATAAATAGTGCAACAGTAAGTATGTGACAAACATCATCAACAAACTGACAGAGGACATCCAGGGCCCCCTGGGCCATCGACCGAACGACCCTAATCATTAACTATCCGCTGGGTTATAGCTCCAGGCAATCCAACACTCAACCAGCCCTGGGTAACCTCGACCACGTCATAATATATTACAAAATAATTTGCTATAAATAAACAAGATACACCAGAATCTAGTAATGCAGTTACTTGAAAATTGTTTCCTATTATTACTGGCACATTATACAACAACCTATACCATTTCTCAAAAGCAACATTTTCGACAATGATAAAGACTGTGGTTACTATGCGATGGATGATGATTATGGTGATGCAGTGCACTACCTAGCAAAACTAATTATAATGCAGCAGTTGTGACAAGGCAGGATACTCTCTGATCTCAGGGCAATGCACTGTTCAGCCATGTGGCGGTTTTGAAACTCTCACTGGATTCGGTTATCGTTGTGAACCATATTTGGAAAATACATTAATTTAAGGTTCGGGACCAGCTAGCTACTCTGTGGTTATCATGTCTCGGGGCGCACACCCTTTAAACCTCACACCAGAGAAAACAGTATGCCAGTGTTATAATTAACACCGAGGCACTCAATTACACTGAAAATTAAAAGCAACATGTAGAATAGCATTGGATGTTTAATGATGCGAAACAGAACTTACTAGCACATGGTTACATATGTGGGTGTAGCCCAGAACAAGAAACTGCCAAATTCATTATTACCTGAAATAGACATTAACACTTGTACATTGAAAAATGCGAGTATATTCAAAGTTGCTGTGATCGACTACATGGTCGGTACACTAATAAGTTATTGCGGTTAATGGTAGCGGACCGAAAGTTTTAAGTTTAAGCTCTCGCCAGCCAAATAAGGTATTTTAATTGGGGGGGGGGAGAGAATGGACCACGAGAGACAAAAATGAGAAAACATACAGTTAAAACAGTTACAGAAATTACCAATCAGTTAAAGCACAAGGTAGAGGTCTCCCGTGTAATGTGGTCACTCCCTCGTGCAGTCCAAGAAGAACTGACTAAGCTTACAGGGCCATCATCATCGGTCACCTCGAGTAAACTGAGGGCTGCAACAGAAACTTTATGAAAAACACACAAATATGATAACTCTTAAATTTCATGCAAGATGCTGACAGAAAAATAGCAAATAACTTCACATATATGAAAATATAGTAAAATAATATAAAAATAAAACCAACCTGCAATTATGCGTGGGCAGAAAAAAATATGTAAAATAAATAAGCACATTAAGCACACTATTAGTGACAGGCTACCGATTGTACTTTCCTGTAAACAACACAAAATACAGCAACCCCTTTTTTAAAATTTAACACACAAGTTAATTTACGGGAAATCAAAAATATAAACACAAGGAATTCAAGCTTGGCTGCTTTGCAATTGGTACTGCACAATGTCACACAGTTTAGTCGGGCCACCCCCTATACTGCAAAGGTAAAACTCACATCGGCTCATGTGATGAGTCCAGAAATATGACTGAAAATCTTATACTTTTAAATTCTGCTCTTTGGCAGTTTGCTTTAAGGAACACAGAAAAACAACATACAGAGAGAAATAACAGATGCACCCAGATCACATCCACTTGCAACACACACCAGCTATTCATGGCATATAGCTAAAAAAAAATGTCCATACCCGCACTTGGGGTGAGTAATGGCGATAATTAAAATGGCAATTAACACAAACCACTGGGTAAACCACGCACATGCTCCACATGTGATCTCCATCATGTAGTTTTGAAATACATTGTTTTTCGCGCATTGGCCTTCGTTCCACGATACATAGCCAGCGACCTACGGGCACAAGTGCATGCCAGGCGGCAGTTTTCGCAAGATGTTTGACATCTACATGTCAGGTTAGGGCTGTGATGACCAGAGGAGAAACTACGACATAGACCCCTCTTAGGATAGCCCAAACCTGACTGTGGGCGCCATCATCTACGACATTCTGGCCAGGACGTTTTTCGGGGTTGGCGACGGAGGGCAGTAGTCTTGTGGTAGGGTCCATGGTCGCTCCCAAAGCCGGTATTTCTGCTCGTCTGCGTTACCTGGTTACAGCGATGGCAGGTCTAGGGTCTGCTGCTTCTGGTCGTGGGACAGTGATCAGCACATAGGAGCTCACATTGTATGCCGGGTTCGCCTGGGTTGCCTCTCGTCCAGGTTGTCTTTTTGCGGCATCTCGAGGTGGCCACCAGGAAGTCATTGGTAACATTCTCGTCGGGTGGTTCCTCGATGAAGACCTGGAAGTCAGCATCGGTGAGGGAGAACACATCTAGAAGTGAAGCATCACTGCCACTTTCTGTAGTGGAGACACCAAGAAACACAAAATTTCGAATGCTCAGTCCATTTAAGAATGACCTTCCTGCAGCTTCATGAAGTTTAGTTTTCATGGTTACTAAATACGAAGACACGCAAGCTGGCCCCAACTTAATGACATCAGTTTATCTCAGCCAATAAGAAACTGCTAGAACTATGACATTTAGTTCTTGTATGAAATAACATTGAGAGGTCTACTTCACGAAACTCATTTTATACTTCAACTGTTTCAAATTTTGTAATCTACTTGCATGGGTCAAGAGAAAACGCATTTAGAACATAAAATACTGTTGGTTTGCAAAACATTTTCATGGAACAGTCATTTAGAGTACAATGTCAACAAAACTTTATGAAATTGTATATTTATATGTGATTTTTATCGTTATTGGAGAATACATTATACACAGAGGTGACAAAATTCATGAGATACCAATATGCAAATATACAGATGGAACTAGTATCACATACAAAATTTATAAATGGCCAGTGCATTGGATGGGCTTTCATTTGTAGTAAACTGATTCACATGAAAAGGTTTCTGACGTGATTATAGCCGCACGACGGGAATTAACAGACTTTGAACGCGGAATGGTAGTAGGAGCTAGACGCATGGGACACTCCATTTCGGAAAGGGTTAGGGAATTCAACATTCCGAGATCCACAGTGTCAAGAGTGTGCCAAGAATACCTCATTTCAGGCATCACCTCCCACCATGGACAATGCAGTGGCTGACCGCCTGCCCTTAATGACCAAGACCAACAACGTGTGCGCAGAATGGTCAGTGTTAACAGACAAGCAACACTGCGTGAAATAACTGCAGGAATCAATGTGGGACGTACGATGGACGTGTCCGTTACGATAGTGCGGCGAACTTTGGCTGTACTGGGCTATGCCAGCAGAAGACCGACTCGAGTCCCTTTACTAACAGAACGATATCGCCTGCAGCGCCTCTCCTGGGCTTGTGACCATATCGGCTGGACCCTAGACGACTGGAAAACCGTGGCTTGGTCAGATGAGTCCCGATTTCAGTTGGTAAGAGCTGATGGTAGGGTTCAAGTGTGGCGCAGACCCCACGAATCCATTGACCCAAGTTGTCAATAAGGAACTGTGCAAGCTGGTGGTGGCTCCATAATGGTGTGGGCCATTTTTTACATGGAATGGAATGGGTCCTCTGGTCCAACTGAACCAATCATTGACTGAAAAGGGTTATGTTTAGCTACTTGGAGACCACTTGCAGCCATTCATGGACTTCATCTACCCAAACCACGATGGAATTTTTATGGATGACAATGCGCCATGTCACTGGGCCACAACTGTTCGCGATTGGTTTGAATAACATTCTGGACAAATTCCATCGAATGATTTGGCCACCAAGATCACCCGACATGAATCCCATCGATCATTTATGGGACATAATCGAGAAGTCAATTTGTGCACAAACTCCTGTACCGGCAACACTTTCGCAATGATGGACGTCTATAGAGGCAGCATGGCTCAGTATTTCTGCCGGGGACTTCCAACGACTTGTTGAGTCCATGCCATGTCGAGTTGCTGCACTTCGCAGGGCAAAAGGAGGTCCGAAACGATATTGGGAGGTATCCCATGACTTTTGTCGCCTCAGTGTATTATTCTTTTGGATATTTCGTAAAACTTGCCACATTTTTGGAATTAATATGTATACATGTATGCTGGTGAAACACATTTAGATTGTTAATGCCACATGCATCTGAAGCATTGTGGTACACTGTGCACGATTTGCATGATTGACAAGGTTGATTGAGGCATGCATCCATCGATCGCCATTTGTGCATGAACATTGGCAATGTTGGGAATTTATAGTATGTAAATCTGTATATGGTGGTTGTGCTCTCGACCTGGCACAAACATCTTTGGCACAGGGCCCGGGGTTTGCCTGACGAAGTATGAAAATCCATCATCTCCTTGTAACTCAAATGAGCTGAATGTGGAAGTGCGGCACAGGAAGTTACCACTAATAGCTGGCAGTTTACAGTGTCATAGACCTCTTCACCCATTGCAGACTGCCTATCGACTCATGGTCGGTTGACCGATCATGGCAACGTGAAGCTGGGTGGAGGGGCTGCAGTTCGTATTCCCTCACATGTCTCCATCGCTATGCTTCGGCTCTGCTGTTCTGCAGCACTGTGTGATGTCACTAGGGAGGTAAGATGTAGTGGACAGAAAATAGCCAGTTTGCTCATGAATGTGGGATCATGTTACCAATGGCTGCTGTTGGCAGTGTGCCCTTCCACCATACTGATAATTGCTTCTTTTTTTTTAATCTGGGGGGAAAAGTGTGCTTTAAGAGTCTGCAAGCTGCTGTTAAACATTATTTTTATTGTTTAAAATTATGCGAACACTCCACTTATGCCCGAAGGGATTTTACCTACACAAATTGTTTCAGAATTTTTTGTTTTAAATTACATAAATGTCACTGCATTTGTAAATGAATGCAGAACTTCTGCACTATTATACTTATTTGGCCAATTGAGAAACTATTCTGCATGTAATGTCACTTGGACGATAAAGTTGATTGTTATGTAAATTCTCAGTGTGCCAATATATGTGAAGCTTTACAAAAGTTGCAAAGTTACAGTTTTGAAAACAGTTTAATAGTAGCGACTTGTTATGGGTGGTTTCTGACACACCCTGGTGGCATAATAAGTACTTCAAGTATGCTATGAGAAAGGTTGATACATAAAAATTTTAAACATCCGAAACACTTGCATAGAGGTAAGAAAATTGCACAATACTGCACTGATGTATTTTGTGTCACATGAATTGGCATAACACATTTAGGATGCCATAAAACGAGTGTTACTGTGGCTAGCTGAGTTTTAAAAGTAGATTTTAAAAATATTTTGAAGTGTTGAAATTTTTTTGAAAAGTTAGCTAATTTGGGAAAATCTTTCTTATGGCAACACTGAAAGGGTGACAATGCTGGCCTGCATGCCATAAATACTGGAATAAAATTACATTTCAATCTCATTCATGTGTCATATACAGCTGCAATTAAGTCCCTGATTAAGGGTGAAGCCAAATGGCAGGTTATTGGGGTTCCTTTCCTCTAAATGCACATGGCGACACCGGAAAAATGACATGCTTGTAGGTTGTACTCACATATGTATTTTCCTGCACTGATTACACTGCATTCGCATTTGCGACGACAATACAAAAATAAGTGTGTCCTTGGCCTAAGCCTGCTAGGTAGGCTATGCTGAAAAAATGCAGGTTTACGGCCATGCATGCAAGAAGTAAAGTTTGAAATGTAAGCTTCCCCAGATAATGCAACTCCTGGGGAAGGTGAGATGGAATATCTGGGCACAAAAAGCCAAATGTTCCACAAATTAACTGACTATTGTACGTGAAGTGATAAGTTCAAACAGGTGAAGGAGCCTGGAGTATGAGTACATGTGCCGGCCTCTGCGAGCCTCGAGATCTGACTGACTGATGGGTAGCATGTGCCCGAGTGCTCTTATTTAGCCACATACGAGAACTGTGCACTAGGGTGGGCCGAAACTTTTTTTTTTATCATTCGCTATTCGCTATATCACGGAAAACTTGCCTCTAGGGTCGCTCAGTAAAATTCAAAAACAAAATTAATACATTTTTACATCTGGTGGTAGTGCATCGGCCCTCAAATTTGAGAAAATATACAATTTTTATAATTTTTCTAATAACAAGTAGCTATCGACATATTTAAGTAGGAAAAAATATAGGAATGATAAATAAATGAAAAAAAAATACATTTTACAATTTATTAGTAGTGTATTACATTTAAAAAAAAATTTTAAATTAACAAATTTCCATGGAAACGAAAATGATTTTCCTGATTGTGTAAAATTTCAGTTTCTAATGAAATATAGTCCTTTACTTGTCTTTACTTTCGTTTGGTAGTTTGAAATAAGATTTGCTTGAAAAACTAGGCATTGAAGATCTTGAGAGAAGTGTAGTTCTTATAAAACCATATCTGGAATTGGAGCCGACGACTTTTTGTGACGCCTCGGTTACCAGCTTCACCCATCGTTCTACTGCTTGGGTGTGACATGGGAATTGGTCAAAGTTCTACTCAGCCGCTGTTCCGCCTAATTGGGTCCTAGACCAAATATCTTGATAGGTGACTCCGCGCAGCAAAGGTGGTGGTGAAAGTGTAGTAGTGTTCCAGTGAATCATTTCGATGTGGTCTGTACCTGTAGCTAGGAAATTGATTTTGGGGGGTTGAAACTCCTGATTGACTTTCTTTTAGAAGCTAAGTTTCTAGCCTTTATAATTCTTCTGAAACTTAACTCTCTTATATCATCCCTTTTATCTACTATCATACTCAAAAGCAAGTTTTCTGGATGGGCAAAAAATTAATTTCTCTCAGTTACTGAGTCAAAGACTTTCAGCAAATTTTCGGGCAGGAATATTGTCGATTTTATAAATACAAATACATGTTCTGGTCCATTTGTGAAGTAATTACTTTTTTTGATATGAAACCATACAGGTATATGTGACTTTAGGAGTAAAGAAACTAAGATATTATGTTCGTCTGTTGGGTTTTCAATACTTAAATACAAACGGAGAACTCTGTTCCCCATTGTTAACCACCTTGATTTGGAAAGTGTGCCAGGCTCACGAACAGATAAATATTCAGGACAGTTGCCTGATTTTATAGCAGAACTTATGTCTAGCAGGTACTGCTGATCTTTGCTTAAAATTTGCCAGTGAGTTTCTGGAATCTCACACACAAAACTGTCAAAATGTACCACTGGGAGTTTCTCACATTTACTGAGCTGTGTGCCAATCGGACCACTAAATTATTTTGGCCCAGTCGTTTCACCATCTTAAATTTGAAATAAATGCCGGAATGGCAGTTCATTGAAATGTAAGAGGCACACATCCCACTTTAGTGGTCTTTTAACTTGTTCTTCAATTGTGCGAATAACACCGGTTTTCCACCCCATATTAGTAATGGTGCCATCACATCCCATTACGTCCAGTTTATGAAGTGAAAATCCAGCTTCAGTCAAATAAGAAAGAATGGTACTGGCAATGTTTTGAGCAGACCCAGAAGATGGTGAAACATGACCAACGTACACAGAAACTGGTTCTTGTAAAATTGAGTAATGTTCCTCTTTTATGGTTCTCAGAAATTTCTTTGAGTTAACTTTTTCAATCTCTAGAGTGTTATACTTCCTCCCATCAAAATATAGTCTTTGAAGTGGGTTATGCTTGTCCTTGTTCTGCATTTGAAGTTTTGAGCGGTTAACAATTTTTTCCTTTCTAAGTTTATTTTTATCAACAACATGGGTGTGGTCATCATCATTTACGATGCCAAAATCTTGCAACACACTTGAGGCGATAGCTGCCATTGCTTTATCTAATAATCCAAAGCGATCACTAGTCAGCACAGTATTTTTCAGTTTTATGCGCATCTGCCATGGTGACTTAATTTTAGGCTTAAGTTCTTCAAAATTTTCATCGTTGTCATCTTCAATGTCTTCAGATGGCAGGAGAGTTTCTGCATCTGCATGTTTTGAGCAAGATGGCTGTGATAATAAATCAATAGTGGACCGAGTTCTTTTATGTTCAACCAACTTCCTATCATGTCTTTGGATAATTTTTTTTTTGTTTCCTTTAATCCACACTTCCAATTTTACCTATGCCATGCATTTTTTGGAAGTACACGAATTTTAGTTCAATGATGGGTATCTTTTTTGCTTGTTCACAGTTACAGATAATAGAAACAGGACACTCACAAACCTTAGTGAGCATTTCACAATTGCACGCATCAACATCAAACAGAAAAAAAGATTTTTGTTTTTTAAATCTTCAACTCTATTTTCGAAATTTTCCTTATCACGCTTATAGTCCAGTCAACCAGTGGTTTTACCAAGAAAAAATTCCGGAAGTTTTTTTCTCACCGGTTCTATATGGTTTTTGGGGTGCTGAATCCGAATTTCATGTTTGCGCCCTCGAGGGTGGTGAGCTTCACAAGAAAAACGCAAAAAACCGTAAAAATTTCGTAATTTTTTTAGTTTTTGACTTATAGCTCCACAATTATGCGTTTAATCGAAAAGACAATTCTATACTAAATTAAAGTAGACAAAATTTCCTACAAAATGCATTTTTCAAGTTTAATTTTCTGACGAAGTATCCAGGCGCTAGAGCGCGCTGAAAAAGGGCGATTTTTTGGCCCTTTGGCAAAAACTAGAGAAACGCTCTCTTTCACCCGCGATAACTCGAAAACTATGCGTTTAATCGAAAATGCCACTTCCTTCAAAATTGAAGATGAGCAAATTTCCTATAAAATGCATTTATGGAATTTAAATTTCTCTTAACGGGGGTCGCGCGATGAAAAGTGGTGAGTTTTTGGTCCTCCTGGCCAAAGCTGAGAAGCGCCCTCGCCCACCTTTCTATCTCTCATTGGCGCTCTACTTTCACTATATCATGCTTGAAAACAACTGTTTTGAATGAATTGATTGTAAAGATGAATTTTAATGAAATCATATTATGCATTACATGAGATTTCTTGAAGTTAGTTATTTTACTTAGAAATAACCTCGGGCTTCGTAGAGGAGTAGTGGCGAAGTAAAATAAGTTTAGAACATACCTTTATTTTATTTTACAAGAGGATGTGGTTATTGAAGTCGTATTCGTTTGCGTACAGACGTTGATGGTCCAGGCAGGGGGATGTCGTCTCGGGCAGTAGAAGGTCCGGGCTGGTCAAGTTGAAGGAGGATGAATGGCGGTTCTGCAAGAGGAAAAATTATAATAGAGTTGGATAATTTATATGATAGAGAAAACGTGAATAGTAAAGGTATAATTCTGTAGAAATGCTGTAAAAAATTGTAAGAATTACTACCTTCTGTCACTCCAGCTGCTTCAGACAGTGGTATTGCAGCAGTGGGGTCGTCCCGGTTGTCTTCATCTTCCTCATCGAAACTGCTGCCAATGTTGGAGCATGCCCCTTCACAATGTAGACAAAGCCTTGTGCAGAAGAGACCTGCACGTCTACATCCACAACTTCTTCGGCAGTCCTTCTTGCATTTGCAGGAAATAAGCTGAAGAAGTCTCTCTGGAGCTGGGGACCTCAGGGTGGTAACTGGGACCAAGCCGTTTTTGGTCGACTTCCACCCCCACTTCTCAGGTTCTAAATCATTGCCGATCCACTGCTGCACTTGGTGGAAAACTCTGAGGCTGTGTTGACGGGCTGCACCTTCAGTGGGAGGGATCGAAGCAATATTTCCTGTGATCCTGTATGCTGATGTCACATAGTGCTTGTATCTCAGCTTGTTGAGATTACTTGATTGGTGGTTACCGCCATACAGGGAAACAAGAAATTTTTCCCCAGCAGCAGCAATTTCCTTCGGATGGGCTGAAGGATCAGTAAATTTATTAATGTAGGCTTTAAGATCCGGATTTTTAGTCAGAGTCTTCAGGAATTTAGCCTTGCCTTGGTTAAACAAAGCGGATGTGGAGTCGCAACCACTCATCGCATGGAGGAACAGCATATGGTTGGCGAGACTCTTCTCCACTGCACTTCCAGATTGGTACAGGAATTGAGGTGCTCTCCCTTTGCCTGGTTTGAGGAAAAATACATTAGGAGAGGTTTGGAGACCCATCATTATGACCAGAAGGTCTATATCTTCCCCCACAACTGCAATACTTTCATGAGCTGAAGCCAGGGATTCAGCCTTTCGCACTATGAGCGTATCTGCATCCTCAGTTGCTTGCTCGCAGGCAATTCCAGCCTCATTGCACTTTGCCATCAGCATGGTGATTATTCGACTTTTGTTTTTTGCATTTGACAGAAAGTTTTCTTGAGAAATCGTCGGTATCATTGTGTGGGTGAACTGTATTTCCACTGAGTGCTTCTTGCTTGATCTCCTCAAGCGCTCCATGAATTTAGTGCCTTTGTGCCTATCAGGGTATCCATCAAAAACAATCACTGCACTTGACTTGTAGTGGTTTCGAACATAATTGATGTAAGTGTCGCAAATATGTTCGAATGTATGCCCACTCGACCATACAACTCTGTGCAACAAAAAACCTCCATCAATCACATATACTGTACTGCTGTCCAACGGTGAAGTGTCTGGAAGTGGTTGAAAAGCTTTGTACAAAGTCGATTTCGTTCCTTTTCGCATGCCACCCCCATCAAACAAAGCAAGGGGATATGGAGACAGTTCATAGGTTAAGAAATTCTCTAGTTCTTCTTCTGATTGTTTGGCAACAACCATCCTTTGAAACAGAGTGGTTGGCTTAATGATCACAAGTTCATCATTAATCAGGACGGCTGAGTTGATGGTTGCAAGGGGCACCACCCGGTCACTCCGCTTGAACTTGACCGATTTAAAATCACCGCCAATAATTCCATTGATACATTGGGTCCCCACCTCCATGGACAAGTGACAATTGATTTTAACACCCCCCACTATCCCACTGCTGATTGAAATGAGTTCTGGGATATCGGAGAAAGGTGGGTGTTGATGAAACCACTCCAACATTTTTTTAGTATCATTGTTGTCCCGATGTACCCTTGCATCACGACTATCCACATGCTGTTCGGATGTTGCAAAATTCACGCCGCAGAAATCCTCGATTGTGTTAGCAACATGCAGGAGTGAGGCCATGCCCAGCGACCACCTCGCCAAAATGCCCTCGCTAAATCCACGACCTCTACTCAGCCCACCTTGAACCTTCATATTCTTCATGAGCTCCTGCTCAATGCACATATCACTCCATGTCCCGCACCAGTATTTTTCACTACGTCGAATAGTGAAACCCCCTTTCGAAGTAAATGCCCTGAATTCATCTGGTGGCATAGAATGCTCCAATGTAAGCATATCTTGCAAATACATATGGGCACACTTGCCATATAAATAGTGGCCGCTGGCGTGGAAGTATGGTAGCATCTTGTGTATGACTTCAAGTTGTAGTTTCCAGTTGCCCATTCGCTCAGATTCAACAAATCTCACCACTAAAGTTATCATTTCGAAATACTGAACCCACAACTTTGCAGTGGGCCCTAGATTAGCGAAATGTTGAAGCTGGGCTTTCATTTTTTGTTCGATTTCCTTCCCACAATCCCTTTCATGTGCGTCCAGTAGCTCAGATCGATCCATACTATACAAAAGTTGCTCAACTTCGGAGTGGAACTTGGGGGAGAAGTTGAGGGTCTCCATTATCACCTTACCTAGAGCTGTAAGAGCCAACATGTGTGCTCTGACAGCCCTAGCGTAAGCATGTCCAGTCATAATCTTCTCAGTACTGTTGACTGCATACACTGTATTGAAAAGTTCGGCCAGGCCACTCCCTTCCATTATGAAACCCACCGCCCCCATGAATGACATTAACAAATGAAACCCTCCTAGCCTAATGACCACATTAGGCAGTTCAGGGTCTCCCACACGACTAGCAATAACATCTCGTGCCTTGAGGTAAAGAGGTTGATCAAATGTGACAAAAGTGGTTTTCTGCCCCAATGATTGTGTTTTTTCTACAGCACTCAACAATGCTGTGTAGATTGTATCATAATCACTCGGAGGAGCGTTGATGAACGGCTGGCAATCTATGAACGTCGTTTGGTACGGTACTTCTCTTGTCACTTCTTCC
This sequence comes from Clitarchus hookeri, assembly GCA_002778355.1. Lineage (NCBI taxonomy): Eukaryota > Metazoa > Arthropoda > Insecta > Phasmatodea > Phasmatidae > Clitarchus > Clitarchus hookeri. The sequence continues at coordinate 297,552 of NQII01000253.1, forward strand.
ATGAACCCATTCCACCCACACATGCCTGGAAGGTCTTCATATTTGCTGTACAGCCACAGCAGGAGAGGCACTGATGGAACAACTGTGTCAGTGTGAGGGAACGATGTACTTAGGTCGTTGATCTGAATTGCGGATAAGCCAACATCATTTTTCCTCTGAAAATGTTTAAGTTGAACAGCTCCGACGGTTCCAACCATTTGTGCTGATGGTATACCCTTCAATCGTGCAATTTTTTGACCTGGGACTATTGCACTTTTTGGGGTGACACATTGGATGCCCCCCATTGCGTGAAAAGTGTTATGTCCATCAATAGTTTGAATGTTGAAGTCGGCATTGTCATACACCATTTGGGAAAGTGTTTGTTTGTCAACAGCCAGAGGAGGGCGCACTATTGACGATATTTCAAATCGTGTTACTTCGTTGTAAGATGAACAAAATCCCAGGGATGACAGCACATCAATCAATTTTCGAGAACCATATTTCTTGTATAAAAATGCTGCCAAGCCGATTTGAAGAGGAGAAAGGAATGACAGAGGCCGCACAGCGCAAATTAAGCTATGTGCAATCGCTACTGATATTTTCCTCCACTTCTCAAGATTCGCTCGCTTCTTGCTCACCACCACTGTGTCTGTAAAAGCTCGAACAGTCTCAGGAATGAGATCCTCATTTCCTTCTAGAAACCTATCTGACGGGGGGTATTCTGTAACGTTATATACTTGGGATCTTATATCCTCAACAACAATGGCAGCGGCCGTTTTAACTATTCGAAGCCTTTCTTCTTTTTGTGGCAGTTTCTCAACCTCTCGAAACCAGGAATCACTAATAATTTTGTGTCCAGTGGCCTTGAAACACACAACATAAGGTTTACTTGATGTAACCAATATATCGTCGCCATACTTTTCAAGGAGGTGTTTTGTAACTGTCTTTGGATGAGGAAGAAAATCACATTTAATCTCATTCATCAATTCGTCCATTGTGAATTGACATTCCTCATCACTTTTTTCTAAAAAACAGTAAATTGATTGCATAGCAGCATTCATCTCATCTGTAAGGGGTCTGCCTACAGTGTGTGTCCTTGTCTGTTGTGGGGACTGGTGCAGAGTTTTCATGCATAGAAAATGATACTGTGCATCAGCTGCTACCAAGTCGTTTACTGTCTCTACACGGCCTACTATAAAACGTCCGAAGTCATCATTACGTTTTTTCGCGAGTCTAAGAACATTTTCTCTGACAGATAATTTCCTCACAGGGTACACCAGATTGCGTCTTGAGAGAGGCTTCCTTATTTGTTTTTTCGCATAGTCTAGTGGCACCTCCTCTCCGCACAAAAAACAATGCGTTTTGAAAACAAACTCAGGGATAGATGAACGCAGCTGTTGTGATGCAGGTTTCTCTTGAGCCCTCCTCATCAAATAAGCAGCAATCGACTTTTCTTTCACGTAACTCTTCCTACAGTTGTCATGGACTTCAATTTGTGTAATCCTATTAAATACAACAACCTTACCATCCTGTCTCTTCTTAATGGCTTCAATGAAAGATTTCAACCCCTTTTCTTTCACAACACTCGTCTGTGCCCCGTCTTCTAACAGCTTATCACAAAGGACACATTCCGGGCGAGACATGTTGCACGCACATAACACTGAAAACACAAGACCACATAAGATTTTACCGCGATGCGTTGGTGATTCTAAGCAAACTAACACAATACAAGAGCAGGTAGGCTAAGAGGGGCTCCCCCCCCAACAAAAAAGACGTTGGGGGAAGGGGCTCTGAAGGACGTATTGTGACTAACAACACATAACGGGACCGAACGAAAACGGGATTACCTCTAATGGGTAATGGCCGCACCATTAGGAGTAACTGACTAGTGTCGGCTGTCCTGAAAGTGTTCATACACATTCATACTCAGTCACGTAAATAGTAATTTCTCCTGAATTATTTTACTCTTTATTTATCTAATCCATTCTTCATCTAAGCATTCATAAAAGAAGGGAACATCGCGCCGTCGCGTTTTAGGAGGANTGTAAATAGTAATTTCTCCTTAATTATTTTACTCTTTATTTATCTAATCCATTCTTCATCTAAGAATTCATAAAAGAAGGGAACATCTCGCCGTCGCGTTTTAGGAGGACATTCCTCTCGTTTTGACTGAGGGCCAAAAATACGCCATCCTACATAGAGCTTTACTGCGTGACCCCCGTTATGAGGAATTGAAATTTCAAAAATGCATTTTATAGGAAATTTGGTCATCTTTAATTTTGAATGAAGTGGCATTTTCGATTTAACNTAGGAAATTTGGTCATATTTAATTTTGAATGAAGTGGCATTTTCGATTTAACGCATAGTTTTCGAGTTATCGCTGGTGAAAGAGAGCGTTTCTCTAGTTTTTGCCAAAGGGCCAAAAAATCGCCCTTTTTCAGCGCGCTCTAGCGCCTGGATACTTCATCATAAAATTAAACTTGATAAATGCATTTTGTAGGAAATTTTGTCTACTTTAATTTAGTATAGAATTGTCTTTTCGATTAAACGCATAATTTTGGAGCTATAAGTCAAAAACTAAAAAAATCACGAAATAATTACGTTTTTTTACGTTTTTCTTGTGAAGCTCACCACCCTCGAGGGCGCAAACATGAAATTCGGATTCAGCACCCCAAAAACCATATAGAACCGGTGAGAAAAAAACTTCCGGAATTTTTTCCTGAAAACACCTCTTTTGAGCACCGGTTGACTGGACTATTAAAGGACTTCATAAGATTACAATAACTGTCATGGTATGTATTTATTAACTGAACAATTATCTAAAGTGTTACTGTTGGTATTGAAGCTTTATCAAACACAGATTTAACTTGTGGTGCCACAATATTCGAAACCTGAAAAATTAACTGACCTGTTGTTTGCTTTCAAGGCTAAGTTGTAATTTTCATGAAAACAACATTTGAGAATGTCTTCATAAATTGGAAGTTTATTCACAGATAACTTCTTCGGGTGGCCAAATAATGGGCAGTTAAAGTCGCTGTGAGTAATTTTCTTTGAAACATCCATGACACAGTGGTTAATATACGTAGTGACGTGAACCACGTGTTCACGAGCCCTTTGTGCCCACTATGACTGCCGCAGTCGTGTCCACACACCAGACACACCACACCGACAAGCTTGTGGGCACGAGTGAAGGTGTGCATGGTAGTATCAGTGCAAGTGCATCAGTGGTTCTAATTTATTCCGTGTTATTATTTCATCAGTGTATTTCATCAGGGTACTTATTAATAGTGTCAGTGTATGTATTCAGTGTATATCATTAATATAACTTGTTTTGTCATCATTGGAGACAGTCCACACCGCCACAGCCAGAGACATGTGACATTTTACATTTGGCAGTACTGTGGCTGGTACGATGGAAACATTTAGAATCAGTATAATCATTTTTATTGTGTATTGTTTAAGGGAAAATTATGTCATCTTAGTTTAATTTAATTCATGTACCTTTCATCTCATTATCATTTTTTAGTGTATCTTGTACTTCATCGCTTCGCCGTGTGGCGTCGGCTGCGCTCAGGTAGCGGAAGCCGGCCATGCTTTTCTGCCCAGTTCTCGTCAGCACTTAAACACATCCAGATGTGTAAGTCTCTCACTCCGCAGAGGCCCTCGGTGCAGACATCATCAGTTGAACTTGTATCCATCAGCATCGACGTCATAAGCTGAATCATTATTTTATCTGTTTCATTATTTTACTTGTATAGCGCCGAGGGGAGAGCGACATTATTTCTTATCGGAGAATTGTTAAGTGCATTCGAGTTTCACATTGTAAAGACCACGTGGTCGCTCGCAGTTTCCGGGCCATTAAGGGCACGTGTTTTATATTATAGTTGTGTGTGGAGTAAGGAGTCTCAGGTAATAAATACCTCAACAAGCATCGTTCGTAAGTGTTTTATTTGTATTTAATTAAGGCGTGCGAGGTGGCCTACAGTCTCGCCATCGTGTGTGATGGCATGTTGACCAGAGTCCCTTAGGCCATCGACCGAAACGACCTCATCTCATCAGCTTTCCACAGAGCTGTGGCGCCGGGCACATAATTATTACACCATCAACTCTGGCAACACCGCGGGTCAAGTTGGCTTTCATAACACTGGATGTGGATTCTACCGTAGCCAAGCTTGACCATGTCAGTAGTAAATTAATGAAATCAATAATTAATCGAATCAGTCTTTAAGAAACGCAATTAAAACTAACAGGAACAACACACCGCTAGTCTAGTAAACAACTGACAGAGACTGCTGTCTCATGAAGCACACACATTCGCAACGTGCAGTGCATTGTGGGAAGTGAATTTTTTTAATGCTTTGCACTACCTTTAATGAAGGAATGTAGGTTGTTATTTTTATTCCAAAGTGCTTTATTGTCTTTCTTTTAAAGCTTTTTTATCTTAGCAGTTTTTTTTATCTTTTTCGTTTATGGCTTTAAAAAACGAGTGAAAAATATTAGTTTTTCAATCAATTTTAAATATTCAAGAGCGATGTGCTACCACCAGACGTAAAAATTTATTTAATTTGTTTTTGCATTTTACTAAGCTATCCTAGAGGCAAGTTTTCCGCAGTATAAGAAACCCAAAAACAAAAAAAAACAAAATTCGGTCCACACTACTGTGCACAGTACACAAATCACCCTATAATTAAATAAGAATATAATTTTAGCATACACTGAAAATTACAAATGAAACTTGGACACACATAACATATCACATTATATTAATAATACAGAAAGTGAAATTCAAAATTGAAATTTTTTTCATGTTATATCTTTAGTAACAAAATGGAATTGCTGAAACATTTGCGAGGGACTTCCATTGTGCAAATTGCAATCCTGTTTGCTTATTAATTGATTTTATTGGAATTTTCATATCGTGCCCTGCAAAACTCACTGTAAACTATTCATATTATTCTCTCAGTGTACGAAAGAATTTTCCATAGTTCCCTAGATGATCGTTACTCATTGGGGAAGGGGGAAGTTACATGGAACACTGGCACAGCCTGCACTGCATTACACTCATTCGTGGCACATGCTGGACTACTCTGAGGGTGCTGAGGTGCGATATGTGGTTTGTACAGGTGGGGATGCACGGTAGGACAGAGTGTATAGTGATAGGCCACCTGCTGGTATCTCCTCCACTGATGTTGGTATATCTGCTACAATGGCACTGGCCCAGTGCATAACCTCCTTGTTGGCAGTGGATGCCTCCAGGAGGCGCCATGATGTCAACAAATTGTCTGGTGCTCCTGGAGCATCGCTTTGAGCTAGTGTGGTGAGGGAAGAAGGATCCTCTGTCGAGGTGAGCACTGCGATACTGGGCATCGCGATGCGAGCAGGACATGCTCGCTTCCTTTGTTGCTTGCTTGCTCGTGGGTTGGTGATCATATGGCAGATGATGGGCATGCTGCTACTCGTGTGACATGGCGATCCCCTGCACAGTGTGTCTTTGTTTCCTTCGGCGAGGTAATATACATGCGTGCATGAGTGAACGAAGAGCCAGGGCGAATGATGGGGCTGTGTTATCCCACCTGTGGCACCCGATTGGATCGCAGAGTGAGAGAGAGTAGTGGGACCACAGGGGAAGGGTTATGGTCTCACTACTCGCTTCCTACCATGTGGTCGGTAGGTAAGATGTGGGTCGAACAGACATAAAACATATGTGACGAAGCATGCACTATTACACAAAACAGCAGACTTGAGTGACGATGGAAGGAATGTCAACTGACGTGAACCACGCACCCACGAGCTCCTTGTGCCCACTCAGACTGCTGCAGTCACATCAACTACACCAACTACACAGAGCCGTACCAACTACATCAGGCTAAGAGTTTGTAGTGCAGGTCGACAAGAACAGAACTTGCACCTTCTTGCTGATAAGGATTACGCAAATAAAGATACCACCCTACTCATTTATTATAAGAGGTAACTCTTTAAATAAATAAGTAGGTGATCCTAAAAGGTGTTTACCATAAAGCCATAGTCGTTGTGCGCACTGGCAATTGGTCGTTGCTTCGTAGCAGCTCGCTCAACGACCTACAATGCAATGCTCCACCAGTGATGTCAACTGGCTTGTAGGCCAAAGATGAAGTGATAAATGCCCCAAAGTGTCATCCAGTAGTGTGCAGCATTTTTAAAAACATATTTAACACAGTCACCGCATTCACAACTACAGTCCGGGGTGTGTTTTATTGTATCAATAGCAACCAAGCCTGGCATTCCACACCCCTTTGCCCAGGTGGACTCGGCCATCCCTTCAGGAGACAGCCACCTGGCAACACTGTAGCCAGCAAAATGCAGACACTTCATTGCAAGAGAAATGCAAACACTTTTCACAAGAAAATGTAATAATATAATAATGTTAATTTGTATAAGAGTAATTATGTTTTCTAAAATGGAGATTGCCTATAGAGGCCTCCATCATTGTAACATATCATTTAGTGTGGTGACATGTCCCATCAACCTCACAACTTCAAGCATAACATACATTTGTTAATAAACGGGGGTGTCACCAGTGTGTTCAATTTAATTTATACAATTTTTCACCATTACAATTATACCACAGAGTGCTCATGTACTGTTTCATTATTCGCCATTTGACATTGGTTCTGGTCACTTGTGATGCAAACCAAGGCCACTCGTTCAGTTCGTCTCAGCACTCGGACCAGACTGGCGGCATTGGTCGCCCGCTCCGTGAGCCCTCTCGGTACTATAAATTAGGCTGTAAACATTTCACTACAATAGAAATATTAATTAGTCAACCAGAATTTTTTTTATCATTTTACTGTACCGAGGGGAGAGCCACCCGCTCTCTCATCAGAGAGCTTAACATAATCCATAACAACATATTACCACATTTATTTCACGATAAGGTCACCAGCCGGCTGTAAGTGCTGTGTCCATTTTCATATATTTGTTAACCTGTAGTCAGAACAGTGACTAAACCGCTTTACCAATTTAAATGTGTCAAATCGTTGTAGGGTACTACATCCTATGTGGCATCACCCACAATTTCATAGTATATTTCAGGCGTACGAGATGGCATAAAGTCTCGTCATCAGGTATAAATAGCGCAACAGGAAGTACATGACGACATCATCAACAAACTGACGGAGATATCCAGGGCCCCCTGGGCCATCGACCGAACGATCCTCATCATTAACTCTCCACTGGATTATGGCGCCAGGCAATTCAACACTCAACCAGCTCTGGGTAACCTCGACTACGTCACAACATTCGGAAATTTTAGTTTAAAGGGGCCAGAGGTAAAATGGTTTAAATCTTTACCAAGCCACATTGTATATTTCCATTTGGTGTTGCAGACATTACAATGGTTACACTGAACATAGTTGTGGTAAACAATTGTTTTGAACTTGCCTGGAATTCGTTTGTTTATAAAACTGTCTCACTTTGACATGCGGAGGTGTATGAATAGGTTGTAACCTGTGTTTATGCTGAATGGAACTCGTTATGTATTTGTGTCTTTATATGGGGCATGGGGTTGGCACTCAAATAAACTCACGAGCAGTTGTTTACATTCTCAAAAACACACACTGTTCTGTGTTGGCCTGGTTTTGATGTACAACACTTGCGATGCTTTAGTATGTAGTTGAGACTTGGGAAGGTGTGAATGGGTTTCACTCGTAGAATTGTTTCGCAGTGTTTTATCTTAACACCTCAGAATGCCATGCGAATGAGTAACATGCAAGCCTTCTGAATGAGTGAATTAATCTCACATGGCTCGGTAGTCGGCACACACACAGTGCAGGGTATGTGGCTGTACTGACTGTGTGCCTACATTTGTCAATAATTTATTGAAACAAACAGGGTTGGTGTTCTTTTATTGAGCACAGTTTCCACTCGTGACATCCAAATGTCTTCGGGAAAACCGAACAAGTCGAGTGTGTGTTGCACTGCTGAGCAAGGTGACTTGGTGCTCGTTAGGTAGGCATCGATGCTTGATGCTGACTGTTGATATCCTAGTGGTTTTTCTTTGCTCCCCTTGCCATATACTGCCTGTCACTGTACATCCAACTGTGTCGCCCCACACAATGTAGCAGGGCACGCTAATGGAACAGCTTTAGTGAGTGTGTCTATGCACGACTCCTTTTCGTTCACGAGGTGAGTGGGTTCCGTGATCCATATAGCAACATCTTTGACTGAACCACAGCAATCAAAGTTATTCACATTGAATTTGCACAAGGTAGCTTGCAAATCATATAAGATTCATAGAGTTTGTTTATTGTACATTGCTCCCCATGTTTTATTACATAACAGAGTGTTATCACAGGAAAAGACATAAAAACACACAAGACTTAGTAGTGTCAAAATGCCACGTCGTCTTAACAAAACTCTTAATTCAGGCAATTAATATATGTCAAAACAATAAGGGTGATTTTTGAAGTGTTACGTATTAAATATCGCGTAAAGACATTTAAGCAATTTTCATTAAAAGATCATGAAACGGCCACAGCAGTTCCAGCTATTTGCCCAAGATGTCCTGCCCCCTCTCTACTAGTATTTTCTCTACCCACAATTAAAGAGCATGACCTCTTCCTATCTGTTTCCTGTAGCTGTTTCTGTTAATGCATGCAACAATTTTTAATTATTTCCTATCGAAAGGGTGTTTATGGTGTCTATGCCGATTTTTCCCTTTCTCTTCTTAGTTATAGTAGTTTAGCTATAAGTACGCTCAGGGAGGTTGTCATGGCTGGAACATGGCCATGGCAGCCCAATCCCTTGCTGCCGCGATGCATGTCTTCTTGCATTATTTCCTTCCCTTGTAGTCGTATGGGGCCTAGCCCTGAGACACACTTAACCCCTGTCTCTACCGTGGGCTCACATCTAATACTTCGTTTTAGAGTAGAAAAAAACTGATCTTTGCCCCAAAGGTGTAAAAATAATATTTACAAATTTAAATCAATGTATGCCAAAATAAATTAAAAATATATTACACACAAACATTTATTTATGTTGCTTGCCGATAATTTATACACTTAAATTTATTGTTTACTTTTCAACACATAATATTAAAGGGGCTGAAAAGACTTGCAGAGACATTCCGGCCAGAAAAGCAAGGCCAAATCAATATATTTTATCATGTCCAAGTGTTCCATGTACTTTGTGTTAAGCATAGAATGTTGCTTGTTCGTAGGGCAAATTAATATTTTTCCCTTGTGTTTGCAAAGGAGGCATTGGCCACCTCTGCTATTTCCTCCCAGCACAAATATTGTCTGTAACCAGCAGGTGTAGGTATTACACATATTTTGAGTACCCTGGGAAATTCAAACTTTTGTTCAATCATGCAGTATTCATTAGCGTAGAATTAAACTTACGAGAAACTTTGCTAGCTTCATCTTCCTGGGAAACTGCACTATCTCCGCAGACTCGTCGTGCCTTAGAGATTTTATTCGTCAATTTAACAATTTTACTTTGCAGTCAAGGCCTTTTGTTTCTCATAGGCTACTGGTGGGTCTCAAGCACCAGACCTGCTTGATTAGTGTTTTCTGCTCTAGCTTAGGAGTGCAATGTAAATTTTATTACATTATCTATATAAAACAGTGAAGCGAGTGCTCATGTTCTTATTTATGGAACAACCAACTTCATGTAAGTGTTTCAGGACCGGCCCATCCTAGGTAACCTTCAGTTTATGATTTATCATGTTTAATTTGCACTATGTGATGCAGGAGTGTAAAGTGTGTCACTAACAGACCCGCTCAATCGTGACTTAGACTTATGGCAGTGTAGTGGGATATTCGCTATGTGGTCAGCTGTCACACACCTGATGTAAGAGACAATCGTACTCGTCTGAGTTAGCCGGTAGACGAGATAGCACCCATCAGCTCACAGATTTTAGTATTTAAATCACTGGATTGTTCGGCTTGGGTAGGACACCACTATTCCACCCGCAACTTCATCTCCATCTATGCTACTGTATCCGTCTCCCCAACCTCGGCCACATAACACTGGCTTGCTTTGATGACTCGCTCGGTGGTTGAGTGTGTCCCAGAACACTGGCGAGTGGCATCGCGATGCTGGGCATAGTGATGTCTGGTAAGATTTAGCTGCCTTGTGGCAGGTCAGGTATGCTCTTCACTTCATGGAAATCCTCTGGTGATCATGGCAGCATGATTACTGAAGGCAGTTGTGAAGGTGGTATCGGGATGCCACGGGTATGGACGAATGCTACTCATAAAAGCTGAGTGGCTGTGAATGCATCAGGTGCTGTGAAAATGTAGCTCAGGTTGGGCAGAGTTGTCTAGTAAGCCGAGATGTCAAGCATTTGTGATGGTTACATAACAGTAGACACTGTGGCTGGATGCTGGTCATATAAGGTGGCGATGCAATAAACACGAAGTACATTCTGGTATTGCATGCCATGAGGCTTGCAGTTCACTGGTTTTACTCGATTTCGGCATCCACTGTGCCAGTGGTAACACATTGTTTTGCAATACTGACATAGGTATGGTGGGCGCGACTTTTTCGATGTGGTGGTACTGGCTAGAGATGAGTCTCTGTTACACACAGGTTATACTTGCTACAACACATCAGCTGGTCATGCTGGTAGCGATCCATATGCCGAGGTGGGCCTGGCAGCATGTATCGGTGTAATGCGCTGCGACAGTGATGGTGGTGGAATGTGGATTCACTTCGTTGCTGCTGCATTGGTGATTCTACATTAAAGATTCCTGGCGAAGCAGTGTGTTACAATAAAGGGACCAGAAAAAATTAGCAGGTCCCAGTCCATGTTGCTATTGCTGGCATTTTCGGTTCACACAGCACATTGTTTGTATTGAAAATGTCCTTTCTTCATTGTTGCACATTTGTATTTGAAAAGGAATGCTGTGTGGCACACTTGAGTGCACCCACTACATTGCAATGAATGAATGTCTTGCTCATCACACACTAAGCTTCCACAGTGTTGTTGATGTGGAATATAATTTTGTATTTCGTTGTGGGTTGGACGATAATTTTTTGAAGTACATTGTAAAAAAATATTTACTTATGTCATCACAAGTGTCTAAGTTCACAGTTGTCCGTGGTGTAGTTTATCGTTGGTCTGAACTTGCGGTCGCACTGACAGTACTGCGAGCCCTTTTCAAAATTTGCCACAGCATCCTGTGAGCCAGGGTGTAAACACTGCAGGCATAGGAGCACCAGGCACCTTTGATAAACTGGCCAGCAATTATTTATGATGCATTGTGGCAGCTGGACCAGTGGTGGATGTGAATGTCACATCATACACCTTTGTGGCATAGCCCTTCCTGCACCCATTGGAGGGGTGTACCAACCAGCAGTAGAGGGGTGTGAACAACAGTGCACATGTCTCGGAGCTACAATCAGTTCGTCACCCACGGAGGATTGGCACAGGAGAGAGTGGGTGAGTGCACTTGCACTTAACCACTTCTGCTGCTGAGTATCCTCAAGTTGGTAGACAGTGGTGATGATGATGTTTTGCTGTCCAAGATTGCCACTCGGCGAATATGACCAGCGCCTTGCAGGACAATGGCGAGTGGCAGGTTCTTGCGAGCTTTCACCAAATGTTGTGGCATCCATTTGGTATCATCTACGATGTCCCACGATGCCTGGTCTCCTTCTGTGGTGCTATCTTGATGCCAGGGAGAAAGAAAATTAATTTTCGGCACAAAATTAGAAAACAGGCTCTACAATTTAGAAATTGGCCGGAATTTTGTGGGTAGGAAAAGGGCGATAGGTTTATTTAACAGGGAAGAGCTACATATGATGACTTTCCCTGTTGGTTAGTCGGGAGATGTGTGGAGAATTCGAAATTTAAAAAAAAACTAATACGGGCTGTCAGGAAAGATGTAGGTTACCCGACAGCATCAGTCATTGCTGGCTGATGATGAAGTGATGGTAGAGATAATTAGCTCCCTAAGACGACCTTGTTCTTCCTCGCAGGCCTATTACAGTCTGACTTGCACACATCAAATACTGAAATTATATTATGCCACAAAATTATGTGTCACTTACAATTGCAATTGGTAGGGCTAGCTCCCTATGCGATGTTAAATGGGAAGGACTATCAATGATGGGACACACTACACTATGCACATTTATAATGAGACTTGTTTTGAAGCAGATCCCTCACCTTGACCCAATAGGTAGCCTACATGACAAATTAAGTATGTGTTCTTAAGTGAATATCTACTAAATTAAACTCCCAGGACATACGAATGTGCAGAAGTGGGAGAGGAGCTCCTTCCGGGCTAATAAAGATCACAAGCTTTCCCTGCTCCTATTGTTATACGTATCTCAGGGGCCACAGTGATTAAGTAGTTAGACTACTCACCTCCCACCTAGGTGAACCAGGGTCGCTCCTGGATTTTCACATGTGGGAATCTTGCTGGACGTTGCAACTGTTCGGCGGGTTTACTTGAAGATCTCCTGTTTCCCCCGCCCTTACATTTCGACGCTGCTACATACTCATCGGCTCTCAAGACCTCGATGTTAAGAGCTGCCCAAATTTCTCCACTCTACTCAGACTAACGACTATGTCGCCTGCCCGTTCTCACCAGAGCAGGACAAGCAACAGTGTTGTAAAACAAATGGAACAGTGTTCCAGCACTATGATTATAAAATGTTATTTTCGTATAAAATTTCAACTAAGATTGAGCCTACATGTTTCTTAAATGAATGTACACCAACCCTTGATGACACAATATAATAAAAATATAAATTACATAAAATTTTGTTAAGTTTACTGTGTTCAAAAATTAAGTTGACTATCTTTCCCAGTTCTCAAACAATGTATACTGAACTTACTTCAATGATAAACACTCATAAACCCAAAGTATAAAAAACTATTGAATTAAGAAGATGCCCGTAAACACAAAATGCCACTGAGGTCTTTGATTAAGTGGCTATGGGTTGACACATGGTTAGTTGGTCGGTCATCAGAGGGAAATGAATATTACGAGGAAAGTTAGCGGTCTGGGGCAGAGACCTGCCAGACGAATTATATCTTCCCCAGGGCACAAGCATAGAGAGCACACAGAGTTTGTGGAGGGAGGGAGGGTGTCGCCGACCCTTAGATGTGGCCCCCTCTGATGATCCAGCATAAAAAGTTCTGCTATATTCCTGTGGACCTAGTTTAGTGAGAGGTGTTTAAGCTCCTCTCAATGCATGCTCACTCCCATTTAGAGATTGTTTAAGGCCATCACAACACTTATCGGTTACACAAAAGGTATAGAAAAAATTAAAAGAAAATTAATGCAGCTATGAAGCAGCTGGAGAAATAAAGACGTCGATAATTGTTCTCACATACATTTTTACTTCCCACAAGAGTGCCGCGAACTCTTACGTGGCAAAAATAGCACGAGTCCCATATGCAACTTTTGTGAAAAATACACCTCAGGAGTGTGCAAACTCCTGAGGTGCAGGGTGGCATACTATCCAGGCTAAGAAGTTACGTTACTGTTCCAGAACAAAAATGATAGCTATTGATGTGGTTGGTAAGAAGTTGGCGAATACCCGGAGAACGCGCATGCAATTTCCACCCCACTCGGTCACTGGGATGAAACTAGTGTCACGGTGCTTACACCTGCAGCTTTGCATGACATGCAAACGCAAAAGTATGGTGGATTTGGAAAATGCACTGTAAACATACAAGCAACTTAGAACTAATGATGGGGATGATAATATGTTGACACATTCTAAATGATGTGATGAATAAGCACTTTCACAATTAAAATAAAATTAATAATACACCAAAAAATGCAAAAGCTTTGTAGCATATAGTGCTTAAAGTGTTACTGTTTCTACGCAATATGAATCAAAACGAATGGGTGGCTGCTTCTTCCCTGGGCAACTCAGTGCCTGATTTTCCGTTTAATGTCTCCCTGAAACAATTGCATATATTCTTACCCTACTAAGACTTACAAAAATGAAACACTGAACAACAACAAATTATTTTATTATACTGGGATGCTTTGGATATACGTGTTCTGTAAAGTCACATGGTTTATGTTGTACAAAGAAAACACTTGCCTACTTGAGTTTACTACACATGGCATTTGCGTAACTACATTACATCAGGTTTGAGTTTTGGGATCTATGGTACTATTATTGCTTTATTACTCGGCTTTAACCAAGAGGCCTCAATTAAGTAGCACTAGTTATCACTTTTCATGGCATTTTAACCTACACAAAGAAACTCGTGCGGCCCAATGGTGAATACTGTGAACTCTGATAGGCGGAGAGACAGTCGACTGATGAATGGTCTCAGGAAGATATAAAAATGGGACATGTCAGCGTGAAGCCCATGGCAAAGTCGGAAGTCGTTAGATATTTAAGTTTACATAATTATTATTATTACATTGCTGAAGCACAGGATACATGAGGTAGTCACTGAGGGCAAAATGTGTTAATCTCTAGACTCTACTTTGAGGGCTCACTAACACACACTACAACCGGGTAACACAAATGGTGTCTGCTCTTTGTAAGCAGCCTAATCAGGGGCGAAGTGATGACTGTAGATGCCTCCATTTGTTACACACTGACGACACAGTGTTGTGTTGGAGCTTACATGCCAGTCTGTTCGGGTTAGAACCTCGGGACTGTCCTGTTGTCAGCCATGTGGTCGGATAAAAGTGGGATTGTCAGCTGACTCGCACGATGTTGGGCGAAGCGAGTACCTTCCCAAACACTGAAGAGATGCTGCTGATGGCTACTCCCGAACTTCTTGTCGTCGGCACAAAGCTCTGCCTGAGCTATGGCTGTTATAATGGTGTAACAAACAGTCGCGAGAATACATGAATTTGGGCTCACATGAAATGCCCATCTCTAGGGAGAATATTCTTGTACTGTGCTGCCATCTACTGGGATAATACAAAATCAGGTGGAGCATGCTACAGTCGACAGCCAGATCTGCGAGGTCGTAGGCTGTAGAACCCCTTCTGAGAATGCTCTGCTGATTTTTAGTGGTGTGGGGCACTAGCAGGCACTGTTTTTGGGTGTGCCTATGCATGCTAATGCTAAAGGACTAAAGTCCCTACAGACTATGCGCAGTTCTCATGTGGCTGTACAAGGTCACTTGGAGCGACATGGAGACTTGTTGCTCTCTTTCCCACTCTTGTCGCTGATACTGCTACTGGCAGAACAAGGGTCTCCCAGAGTTGACTTCTTGGTGCAGGGTGCCTCTACGGTAGGCATCGCGATTCCTGCAGATGATGGAGCTGTAGCACATGCTGCTGGTTGTTCGGCCTCTGTGTTTGCTGATACAGGGCCCTGTTATCGCCTCACTATCCCTAGAGGCATCTGGGTGCTGCGCTTCGTGGTGCGGAACAGGAACCACATTGAGTGGCCATCGGATGATTTCTCAGAAGGTGTTGCCTAATCATCTTGAGGCTGTTGTTGCTCAGCATCGGATTCATCATCCTGTGTCACCTAATGCGCAACTCGCTGGATGTCGTCCTTGAGGATGCGCATGGTTTACCCACAATTTACCTTGATAATGTAGGTTATCACCCCTAAATATTTGTTGACGACATGAGGGATACTCCACTTCGCTTCTATGCCCACACAAAAGTGCCAAGGACAGTAGGCATTCTCTGACGAAAACAATTTGTCCCAGTCTTCGATGTAATATCATGTACATCTATTTGATTCTTATAAGCACATGAAGGAGCCGGACTGTTATGAGCACAGCGAAAAAACACATTTCTAACAAACCACTACCAGGGTAACTTGTCAAACCTGCAAACAAAATCTATACAATAAAAAAAAGCAAAGCATAACTTTCTTGGCACTGACTAACTTCCTTAACAAATTCATTATTTTCTTTAGCAACATCAGCACTACATCCACCAATATTTTTAAAATCTTTCTTGGATAGTATCTTATTCTTCTGTAGTGCCCTCGTGGCATGTTGAATCACTGTTACTGGTTGTTGGTACAGAGTGAAAGAATGCTTGTTTGTGTGAATGAGGGGTACACTCCTGGTGATATATATGCAGCTTGGCGTACAATATCTGATTTTATCTCTCGTGTCTGCTGCTGGGAGGCAGTGCTGCTTTCAGGATAGTTTGCTCCATCTACTGGTGGGCAGTTGGATTCGCCTGGGAGTCTCAACTCATGCCCTTGTAAAATGGTAGCAGGTGACATGCCTGGTGCATAATTGGTATGATGGCATTGTGAAGTGTGAGCTGGCCAGCCGTTCGGCCCAGGACATGTGGTGCAGTTATGACTTGAGATCCTGGTTTCTACACTCTGTGGGATTGGCACGTGGATGGCATATTGCTGCAAAGCTTAGTATGACTCCCCACACAGATGTCGTGCCATTTCCAGCTAACAAACTGAGTACTGTTGTCTATCATTGGTGCCCTTGAGTATCCTTATCATGGGAAAAATACATCTGTACGACACAAGCTATGTTATTCGCGCATGCCGTTCGGCAATATGTAAGCTTTCATCCTTCTAGTGAAGAGGTCAGTGACGACCAGCCCTAACCTGACTCCCTAGGTTTTCTGGGTTGTTGTTGGCCATGGGCACACCAAGACTTGAATTGGTTGCACAGTAAGCACTCTCTCACACACTGACATGCATCTTGGGATATGCTGGGCTAGTGAAAGTGATGCAACAGTTTATGATTTGTCTGTTTGGCACCAGGTTGACCTGCAAACTGCGTGCGAAGTGGATAACGTCTGTGTATGAAACAGCTGGCATAGATCATGCACCAAATGTCGGTGGCCTTAGTAACCTTAGCTTGTACATCCGATGCTGTGGTTTGTGATGTCACTAGCTTGGTAAAGTATGTGGTGCACATTTCAAACCGAAAGCCATTGCACAAAAATTGAAATCGCCTTCCATCTTGTGCCTATNCGAGTGTAGTTTCGGATGTCACACTGTTGGCGTAGTGTGTGTGACACCACTAGAATCTCGGTATGTGTGTGGTGTTCATATCGCCTGGCAATCTAAACCGTTTGTCTGCCAGCTGGATTTCTGTAGCTAGTATGTGTTCTAAATTGAAATCATATGCTTGCTGCAGCATTGACCAGCAGGTCAGTTTGCTCCTTGCTTCACATGTACTGTGCAACCATACTAGGCAGCAGCTGTCAGTATGCACAGTAAAGCTCTGATACTCCATAAATGGATGGCACCATTTGAATACCCATAGTTCAGCACAGCATTCCCTCTTGTAGATGCCATAAAGCCTCTAGGTTGGTCCGAACTTTGCATTGCTATAATCGATTATTCGCCATTGTCCTCATGCTGAAAAAGGACTGCACATAGGCATTGTTTAAAGGCATCCATTTGGACACAGAGATACAAACTGTGGCCATGGGATGCTAAGGCTTTGCACTCCCTGAAACAGCCCTTGAGGAACAGGAAACTATTCTCAGCAACAGAGTTCCATTCGCTTGCCTTTTGGTGACATGTGTGTGGTGAGAGGTGCAAATATTATCTCAAAGTCTTTGATTTACTCACAACCAGTTTAGCAGGCCGAAAAGTTTCCGAACCTGCTTACTGGTGTGTGGACTCTTGTATTCCTCGACCACTTACAGCTTTTCTTGGTTGGGTCTGTTGCCATTCTCATCCACAATGTGGCCTAAGAAGTTGAGCTGCGCTTTGCCAAGGTGAGACTTAAGGTTTACACATGTTATACAATTGATGAATAGGTTTTCAAGTATTAACACAAGATGGCGAATGTCGTCTTCCAATGACTCTGACCAGATGACGAATTCTAGGTAGGAGAGTGTGAAGTTGCCCACCAGATCATCCAGTACTTGACCCATTATGGATTAGAACATGGATGGTGCACATTTCAAACCGAAAGCCATTGCACAAAAATTGAAATCGCCTTCCATCTTGTGCCTATCCACTGGCTTCATTGGAACGTGCCAGTAGCCCCCATGCAGATCCAGACAGGACATGACTTTGGCTTTCCCTAGCATATTGAGGGAATCTTTGGCACTAATGCAGAGAGGTGGTGTACTTGTGGTGACCAGATTGTTTGACTTCAAGTCGGTACGAAAATGCCAGGTGTAATGGGGAAATTGTAACAGTTTTCATTGGGTTCGATTACCCCCTTTGCTAGCATCTTGTGTATTTGTTCCCTTATAATCTTGCTCTGGTGGCTAAGGTAACTGCATGGTTTTGTGAAAATTGGGTAGAATATGCTCCATTTGTATTGTGTGCTCCACGAATTTGGTACATCGTAGCATATGCATCTGTGAAAACATCACCTCGTTAATTCAACATTCACTGTACCACATCATGGTGATAAGCTACTGGTAACTCGTGATCCAGGTCGTCAAGTTAGATGCTGAGTGCATGGTTTATATGGTGGGCTTCTACATTGTAGACTGTAGTACATTCCTTAGTGCCAAAATGAATTCTCCTAGCTGATGGTTGAACGATTTTGTTTTGGTCGGTTAGCCAAGGGAGACAGAATTGTGTCCTCATGTAGCTCGTTAATGAAAAAGTGCTACTGTGGTTTTCTCGAGGTAGTGTATGCATACTGTGATGTTGGCTTCTCCCCTGGTGTCCTTGCTATTCTTAGTTGTTAATTGAACTACTTTGTTGTAAGGCCACAGAGCTCTCATGCCAACAAACCCTGGCCTGACGAAGATTTAGGATGCAGCTGTGTCAATAAACATATAGTACTTTACAGTGTTTAAGCACACTGGAATGCATATGCACTTACTTGCAAATGTTTGCTGGCCTGCGAAGAGCTGATGCAGTAGTGCCTGTTGTAATGTCATGTTCTTGGTTATCTCGTCGGGGCAGGGGGAAGTGACGTCCGGCTGACCTATCACTTCTGTCCATTTCCCGACCATGGCGGAATGTTCTTCGTGTCTGGAGCTATGTCTTTCATTCCGCCAGGATAGTCACTATGCCAGTGATACTACTGTCCTTGTCAGTTTCTGCATGGATAAGGGAGCTTTTTCTTGTCTTATTCCTTACTCGCTTGACATATCTTGTTGTGAAGTGTTATGTTTGTACCGGTGTCGACTTATGTACAATGAATGTACTGTCTTTGAGTAGTGCATCACTGGTAACATCGTTTTCAGATTTGTTCCAGCCATAGTTGTTTAATATTTTCTGTGGTAGGTTTCCATTACAGTTCTTGCATATTTGCATGGTTTCGTGCATGCTGTCGTGCAAGATCATTATGGAGCACAGGAAGGGCTCTAACGAGCCACAAATTAGCGGGGCTAATGTGCTACGATACCGAGGCTGTACAGTACCTGCTACTCCTTCGAGTACATCGGTCATTGTCATGTGTGAAGGGTATTGATGCACTAAATTTACTTTGTGGGTAGCGAATGCCATAAGTGTTTTGTGTGGTAATTGGCTATCCAACACTGCATTTGTATGCAAAGCAGAAAACATCCTGATATATCTGCACTGTTATGCTGACAAACGGCTGCCCATCTCATTCTGTAATGAAATACGGATCGCCAACTCTGCTTCGCGTTTCCGCTCAGCTGCCCCCCTATGCAGTGAGGCCATTCTTCCTCGCGCACCCGATACTAGTGGATTCCGCCTGTACAGTCGTCGAAGGATGCCTGGGGTCCTCGGTTGGCAATGATTGGATATAAATAAGTGTTATAATGTTATAAGCACATTGGCGCACACTATTGTTATTTGCACCATTTGGATTCTGTAGGTGCGCCCTATTCTGTGCTGATTCGGGTGTGTACTTGTATGCTTTGGACTGTGCCAGTGGTTTCATGAAGGTGGTGGCAGGGCACCGATTTTCACAGCTGTGTGTGTTGCTGTTATTTGTGTGCGGTGTGTCAAACATTCCTTTAATTCATATTGGCTTTCTGTGGCCACCATTCACTAATTCATTGGCATGCACCATTGATTGGCCTGGTGTTCGTATACCTTGCATTTAAGTAAGTCCATCCCGATGTCATAGCACACAGAATATTGGCAGTGTGTTAATTGTAACTGATTATCATAGTCTACCATTACAGATTATGATTGCATTGACTGGACTGTCAAAACCATGCACACATGTAAATTGTACCTCGCAAATGCATGCATGTTATTTAACGAACTGGGGTGACACGATTGTTGACATTATATGATGGTCACGACTGTTTGTCGATTACAGTAGCACCATAAAAAGTTTGTACGACAGTACTTGCCTAAATGCACTGGTTTGCACTCATGGCCTTGTGGTTACGTAGTGGTTTGAGCTTCGCACTGGCACAACTTTCCCAGAAGGGGATTTTCAAATCCAGTGTTTTTAGTGGGAAGTACTCAGGTCCAACACAGTTAGGCTGGTAAGCTTGCAGACATCTGAAGCACTGTGGTATACTGTACGCGATTTGCGCGATTAACACTGTTGATAGAAGCATGTAGCCACCGATCACCGTTTTTGCATGTACACTGGCAATGGTGAGAGTTTATTGCAAATCTGTATATAGTGGATGTGCTCATAACCAGGCACAAATACTTTTGGCACAGGGCTGCTTGTTTGCCTGACAAAGTGTGAAAGACCTTAATCTCCTTGTTGCTCTCTTGACTGAATGATGGTACACTGTGACACTGACTGTTAATGGCATCATGGACCTCTCTGTCTGCAGCAGACCGCCTATCGAACCATAGTGGGTTTACCGGGCTTGGGTCGACTATGTGGAGAGGGGGTGCAGTTCACAAGCCCTTGCATATCTCCACCACTGTGTTTTGGTTCAGTTATTCTCTAGTGGTGCATGACATCAATGGGGTGATGTGATGGAGTGAACAGAACATAGCTACTTTTCTTAGGAATATGAGATCTCATTACTAATGGCTGCTGTTGGCCACACACCCTTCCACCATATTGAAAAATTGTGAAAATATCTTTAAAACCTGTAATAAACATGATTCAAGAGCCTGAAAATTGCTGTTAACACTGTTTCGTAATTTTTCAAAATAGTGCTCTCATGATCACTTGTACCTCCGCAATAACTTAAACCACCTGGCCGATACTGGGCCAAGGCGAACACTCAGCCACGAGCATGACAGAAAGTGCCAGCGAGAATGGAATGCACCCGCCTCGCCAGCATGTACTACGTGACTCAAGTGACAGTCTTGCTTTATTCACCTCAAGAGGTAACTCTTGGCAGCGAATAACAAGCGGTCCAGCACGGTGTCCCCCCGAATGCTATAGCTGTCAGGCGCACCATGCATTGGAGGTAACGCCAGGGCTGCTCGAACCCCGACGCCCACCATCATACCCATTGACGTCAATTTCGGCCGGCCTATTGGCCCAGGAAAAAGTGCTACGGCTCCCCGAACGAGGGGCAAGTAACCGAGAAAATCTGTTGTCACCCAACAGTGCTTAAAACCCTGTAATAATTAGTTACAAGGCTATTTCGTTCTTATTCAACAAATCAATTGTGGCTACCCACACCCCTTTTGAGGGAATGGACTTGCCCAACCCTCCAGGTTGGAACACTTGGATTCGCCCACTGACGAGATTCCCAGGAAGCGAGATAGCCGATTTGTATACAGTTATTACATTAACTTTTATAATTATTTTTATTAAGTGTATCAATGTCAACATGTTTCTCTCTTTTCAGCAGGCTGCCTAAACTGGCCTCAGTTCTTTTAATTGAATTCTTTAGTGTGGTAACATACCCGATGATGTCGCATACTCATAAATAATTAATGCTTAATTAGGGTCGGGTATGGCACCAATATGTATATGTTATGTAAATTTATTTTGTGCTAATTTGTTTAGTCATAAAAGGGCTAACAATTTTTTTTACGTATTTTTTTGCATCAGCTTCGGCAAACCCTTGCGGAAGCCGCCGCCATTATGTCAGTCAGAACTCGGCACTCGGACTGGCCAGCAGCACGGGAGTTTCGCTTCATGCAAATTCCCTCAGCACACTCATTTTAAGCTGTAACCATTTCTTTGCAATAGTGACATCATGTAATCGGAACCTCTTGTTAATAAGTGCAAAGGGGTGGACCGACTTTCGCCTGTGACATATACCTGGGTATAACGCTCTACGCATCTCACTTTATTTATCCATTGCTTAGGCTGTTTATTACAGGCAGATCTAGTGCCAAGTCCACATTTTTTTTTGTGTGTTACTTTAAGGGCACATGTATAACAAAGCAACAAGTAAATGTCTAAAGCCCAAACTTGCATTTTATTTGTTCTAACCCCCTCTGGGGTGCACGTGAATATAAAAGCCTTTGAGGTAGCTAACAACCCCACAAACATAATTGTAAAAACAAGGCAGGCATTCTGGATTACATGCTCCATCAACTTCTACAAGCACCATAGATATTCTGAGGACTCCAGGGGCCATCGATCGAATGACCCTCATTTAACTCACGATTTGAGTTATGGCATCACGCAAATTCACCAGTAAACCCTCTTAATCTGAAAGACAAGGTAAGGTGGTGGGGACTCATCATAAGCCCCGGAACCCCCTTGCGTCAAAAATGTTGTGAACACTCCACTGGTGTCTGAAAGGCTCTTACACTCATGCATTAGAAAATTTTACATTTAAAATTGCATAAATGTCACTGCATTTGGAAATGGTCACAGAAATTCTGCATTCTTTGATTTGTTTTGTCAATTGAAACACTGTTCTTCATGCACTGTTAACTGGAAAATACACTTGTTGATATGCAAATATTCCACATGCCAATATATGGAATGGTTATAATTAAACGTTCCCTACTAAACTGTCTATTTGGAAAACGAGCAGCCACGCAAATGGAAAGTGAACAATTTCACGGGCATGGGGAAGAGTAATAATGACTAATAAATTAAATTTAAACACTTTTAGTGTGTTGCTGTATCAGAAAATATGCCTAGAATTTGTAGAAGTAGCATCCATTCCAAAGTATGCTCGAAATGGCGCCCATCAGTGTCCAAAACAGTGTGAAAGCATAGGATAGCTTTCTGCATGGCTGCATGAATCATCTCCATGGGTATGGTTGATACCTCTCTTGATTTGATTCTCTTCAGATCGGTAAATGTGCGAAAATTTCCCTGACAAACTCTTGTCTTTCAGAGATCCCCACAACCAGAAATCACAGGGATGGAGATCGGGTGATCGGGGCTGCCAAGCATTTGGAAACGATCGTCACCAAATGTGTTACGGAGCTTTTGAACTGGACGAGCGATATGTAGTGGAGCCCCGACTTGCATGAAAACATTTGTGTCGAACACATCTCTCTCCTGCAGGGAGGGTATCACATATTGTCGAAGCACTCTTTGGACCTGCGGCACCATCACCCTCAATGAATAATGGAACAATTATGAAACTGGCCGTGGAGACACACCACATGGTGAAACATTCAATATGGAGAGGAACTTCGTGCACATTGAATGGAGGTGAAAATTCCCACATTCGCCAATTCTGTGTGATCACCGTACTCATAAGTGAAAACTGTGCCTCGTCACTCCATAGGATGTTCCAAGGCCAGGTCTCGTCAACTTCAATCCTTGCGAGGAAGCAGAGCGAAATCAAGTTGTGTATCTTGTTCTGTCAGCTGCTGTGCGATATGAATTTTGTACGGATATCATTTCAGAATGGTTCCCATTACCTTCCGAACAATTACAAATTTACTTCCAAAAGGCAAATTCTAATCAAAAATATTTTACAAATGCTCAGAAGTTTGAATTGAATTTAGTTGAATTGAAATTGAAATTTAATTACATCTAGTTTCGGCATTTAATATCTACTCTAGTAAATTTCGATTTACCAATAAAGAAAATGTATTAAGTAAATCAAAATTCAATAGCCATTTCTAGACGAAAAAAAATTATTTATAAAAAAATTAATTTAAAAAAAGGTGATTATTTCGTAGTGTGTATCCAAACGCACATTTCGTATACAACCGCGATCGGGAGAAGGCCAAGGCAGATGCGGAATTTTCCCCTGCATTTCCAACTCATGTACAAAGACCCGGTTTCGACTAAAAGTTTTGCCTGGCGTATCCACATGGAAAAAACAAACGGGATCGAAAAGTACGGTGTTTGAGTTTTCAAACCGAATGTAGGGAAATTGGTGCCGCCCCCATTTGTTCCGGCCTGCATATCAAACCGAATCGCAGAATTNTGACTGGCGCTCGATTGTTTCATGTAAAACCAGAAAAAGGAAAAAAAATGCAAATGACCCCATTTGTTTCCTGGGCGTATCAAAGTGCATAAAGTGACCCCTCGCTAAAAATGTCCTGTTGCATATCCAGAAGAAATTTAGAACCGCCCTTCCCCCCCCCTCAATACGAATGTGCGTGATATTTGATATATATTTGGAAAAAAGGGGGAAGGCGGAATGACAATGCATAAAAAATTGAAAAGGAAACTTTAATATAAATTATTAAACGAGCTTCCCAATACATAATTACATCAACAATCGAAACTGGCAGATCCAAGTTCCGTGGATGTAGCAGATGCAGGTGCATCCATTGACGCTGGCCAGACTCGTCATGGCCGACACAACCGCTCTATGCCCTCCCCGGGTCGCAAATAAAATTTAAATTTAAGCCAATGGCAACAAAACAGCAACTCACTCTCACTCTCTCGTTTACATTTAAAATTAAATTTAAACAGTAACCAACAGCAACTCACCCTCACTCGCGCCTGTAAATTAAAACAGTTAACTCACTCGTTTACACTATAAAATGCAATGTAAAAAAACACAAACAGCAACAAATTCACTCGTGCCTGTAAATGAAAAACAGCAACTCACTCTCACTTGCACTCGTAAATGCAAAATAAAACAAACACAAGCTGTTACCTGTCGAAAGGAGAACTGCCTTCGCCACTGTCCCCTCCGCATCGATTCTGATGGTGAATGGCTGCTGAGTGGACCATTAATGAGTGCAGTGGTTCACCATACCGATGGATCTTTTTCCAAGCATCCTCTGCCAGGTAGCCGACCCACTACTTTTTCCAATGGCCAAAGCACAGGATGATGTACCTCACAGAGCACCAGCTCGATGTTTTGCGTGTGCACCCTAAACGCCTAGCCCCTTTTCATCTTTAGTGAGTTTCGAGTGTTGATCATGCTGCTATTTTCACTGAACACAAATTCCCTCCTGTGATTCACCTGCATGTGGCAGTAGCAGTGAATGTCCAGGTTGCTGTAACCTCGCCAACAGTCTGAGATTATAGTTGTGATGGGTGCGATCCATTCGCAGATGATCTTTACAGATTCGCTACGTTCCTTTTCTCCATGGACACCAGGAACAATTTAGTCGGGTCGTCCCGCTGCACGTCTCCAAAAACCCACTGGCTGTGACTTTGCGTCCTTAGTGGTTCTTGTGCTTGCTCAATTTCAACCACTTTGCGCGGCTCGCCGACGCGTTTCCTGTACTTTAGCACCCAGTCTATGTACACTTGGCAACAGAAACACGACCAGGCAACAACAGTTTACCCGAGCACTGAAGTTCATTCACGATCGTCTGCTGTCAAGGGTACTTCATCTTATGCCGGTGGTTCGTTGCAGTCAGAGTCTTCCAGATCGTTGTTCGCCAGTAAAATGCGTAACGGATTTCTGTTTCTGAAATTGTATGGCCGATTGCTCTTTCTCGTGACAAAAACTGTCGAAAAAATACACCGAAGAGCCAAAAAATCTGGTATAGGTGTGCATATACAAATAACAGAGGTATGGAACCAATCATAGTAACGCGATGCGGTCGGCAGCTAGATCGGTTACTGCTGCTACAATGGCAGGTTATCAAGATTCAAGTGAGTTTGAACATGGTGTTATAGTCTGTGCACGAGATATGGGACATAGCATTTCCGATGTAGCGATAACATTTGGATATTCGCATACGACCATTTCACGAGTGTACCATGAATATCAGGAATCCGGTAAAGCATCACATTTTCGACATCGCTGCGGCCGGATAAAGATCGTGAAAGAACGGGACAAACGACGACTGACAAGAATCATTGATCGTGACAGATGTGCAACCCTTTCTCAAATTGGTGCAGATTGGATTTGTGGACTGCCCTGCAGGATTCATGGTGCGAATTGCCTCCTCCATACCTTCAGACATTAGCCGAGTCCATGCCACGTCGTCTTGCGGCA
>NQII01000253.1:324512-374990 GCA_002778355.1 Clitarchus hookeri
GCCCCTCCTCCGGTGACCACTTGACTGTGCAGTCCCTCAGGTGTCCCTCCACTCTGCTAGGCACAGCATGTAGTGGGTGGTTTCAGCTGGTGGCGGGACCTCAGCGAATAAGGCCCGCGCCTCTGTGAGCTGACTCCTGCTGCTGCCACTGCTGCTGCTGAGGTTCCAGGGTGCTGGCGTCTCTTGGCATGCAGGTGTGGGCGGGGGTTGTCCCCTCCACACGTGGTGCATTCCGGACAGAACTGCTTGCGTGGCCACTTGGAGCAGCGGAGAAGGGTAGTAGACCCCTCCTCCTCCGAATCCTGGTCGCCGCTGCTGCTGCTGCGGTGGGGACATCGGCGTGATGCGGATGTTGGCGAGGGAGGAGGAGGGCCCCGGTGAGAGGCTGCGATGCCTCACTACGCTCCCCCCGTCGCTTTGGCCGATGTCCCCTGGAGTGAAGTCCTCCACTGATAGTCCTGCTGAGGGTGCTGCGGCGAAGCCATACAGAGGGCTGCCCTGTGGGGAGCTCTGTCCCACAGGTGTCTGTCGGCTCACCATCGGCAGCGTCCCTGCTGACCAGCGTTGTGATGTAGGGCATCACGATGCTGCTGGGTGACCCCTCCAGACCTGCAGTGTTGCTGGTGGTGTTTATGTTCGCTGGCGACTGCAATTCTCTCTCTGGAATGTCTTCTTCCTCCTCCATGTCCCTTGTGGGAGTTGAAACGCTGAGCGTCGTGACGGAGAAGAGGCGCTGGAGAACTCTGCCGTCGCTGTCGGGGCTCTGTATCCCGACCTCCCTTGCGTCGTCGTTGGTTGCGTTGTTCGGGTGGTGCTCGCCAACCTGCTGATCTGGCGTCGTGAGGTTTGTCGTCCCCACTGCCAATCTGAGGTCATCGTGGTGGACAGCAGCCCTCCTCCTGCTGCTAAGCCTGATGAGGTATGTGGTGTACCCCAGCGGCTTTATCACTGTGTGTGGTCCACTCCACTTCTGGGCGAACCCGGCACAGAAATTCTTGGTGCTGTTTGAAATCTGGTGTTTCTTCACATATACCAGTTGGCCAGGCGCCATCCGTCGTGAAGCTCTCGTGGTGGCAGGCACCCACTCCTTGATGTAGTTCTCCTGGTTGTGACGGGCTGCCGTTAGCTCTGCCTCCCGGCGCTGTCTTCTGGCAGTCCCGTCCTCTGGTTCTTCTGCTGCCTCTGGTAAACGTGCTGCAAACTCCCCAGGCAGCATCAGCTCGTGGCCCTGCAGGACTGCTGCTGGAGTCTGACCTGTGGCCAAGTTTACTCGCCTCCTTATGGTGAATAAGGCTGCGGGTAGGTGTTCGGCCCAGCTGGTGTGGTCGTCACCCACTCTTAATCGTAGCTGTGTCTTGAGGTCTTGGTTGCGCCTCTCAGTGGGGTTTGCCCTCGGATGGTATATGGGGGTCGTATGTTGTTTTACTCCCCAACGAGTACACAACTCACGCCAGTATTTCCCAGTGAACTGGGTACCGTTGTCGGTGAGTAGGGTCTGTGGGTACCCCCAGCGAGGGTAAAACTCTGTCTCCAGTGTTCGCGCAATCGTGCGGGCTCGTGCGCTGGAGACTGCATATGCTTCGGTCCACCTTGAGAAGGAGTCACTCACGACCAGGATGAACCTTTTCCCAGTGGAAGTGCGGGGGTAGGGGCCCATGAGGTCCAGGGACACTGTCTCAAATGGCTCCTTTGGCACCCTAGGCTGTTGTTGTGCCACTCCATCGGTTCTCCTGCTCTTGAAGTGGTTGCAGGGGACGCACTCCCTCACATGTTGGCGTACATCGCTGCTCGCTCCTGGCCAGTGGAAATGTTGGTGGAGGTTCCTGGCCGTCTGTGATGCTCCAGGATGACCGGCCAAATGGCTGTCGTGGACATGCTTCAGTACTTGCCCTCTCACTGCTACAGGTACATAAATGCACCAGGTTGCATCGGGATGCTGTTGACGGGTTTCCAGGTGTGTGTCGCGGATGCGCTACCACTCCCTATCTCCCTGAATGATGTTCGCCATCTTCTCCTGGGTATGTGGGCATTGTAGTTGTGCATTGATCACTAAGGCCTTCAGTTCGTCGAGCCTGGGTTCAGAGTTTGGTGTCGTCTCTATAGCATTGCAGGTTACCTGCTCGTTGCCTGTTATGTGGTTGACAGTAGGGAGTAACAAGTCGTCCCACTTATCCCTGTCGACGGCTACTTCAGTGCCTGGTGTCCTGGACAGTTCATCTGCCAGTTGGTTCTCTGCTCCGGGGACATGTTGCACAACGAAGTCGTATGACTGCAACAACAATGCCCACCGGGCGAGTTTGCTCCTGGCTTCCTTCATGGAATGAAGCCAGAGTAGGCACCTGTTGTCTGTCCGTAGGGTGAAGCGCTGGTACTCGAGGTAAGCCCTATAACGCTTCACCGCCCAAACCACTGCCAAACATTCCCTCTCGTTCACATCGTAACGACCCTCAGTCGGCCCAAACTTGGCGCTACCATACTCAATGATCTGGCGCTCATTGTTGTCGCCCAATTGGAACAGTACGGCGCCGAGGCCCTTCTCACTGGCATCTGTTTGGAGATATAGGTGCCTACTGGGGTCGTGACGTGCTAGGGTTGTGCACTGTCGGAACCTCCTCTTCAGCTCCTGGAAGCAGCTTTCGTGCTCGCTGTTCCACTGGAACTTGCGGTTCGGGGACAGCATGTCGGTTAGGGGCGCTGTTATTGTTGCGAAGTCCCTGATGTTTTCCCTCAGCCAGTTCACCAACCCGAAGAACTTCCTGAGCTGCTTGCGGGTTCTGGGTGCCTCATGCTGGTCAATAAGGGAAAGCTGTTCCGACGTAGGTATACTGCCGTTTACATCCACTAGGTGCCCAAGGAATTGGATGCTGGGCTTCCCTATGTGGCACTTCCGGTTCGCACAAGTTAGCTTGTTGATAGCTAGGCGCTCTAGTACCAATGACAGGTGTTTGACGTGATCTTCCCAGCTCTCGGACCAGACGATGACATCGTCCAGGTACGCAAGGGTAAAATCCCCTACATATCCGTCGAGCACTTGTACCATCATGGCCTGGAAAGTGGCTGGTGCACATTTTAACCCGAACGGCATGGCACAGAACTGGAAGTGTCTCCCATCAGGGGCGGTGAATGCTGTTTTGTGGCGATCTTCCGGCTTGATTGGGACTTGCCAGTAGCCGCTGCGCAAGTCCAATGATGTCATCACCTTTGCCTTCCCTAGTGTGTGTAGTGCATCCTTCACACTGATGTATGGTGGTGGTGTGCTTTGAGTTATCAGATTCAGGGGGCGAAAGTCCACACAGAACCGCCACGTTCCGTCTTTCTTGGGCGCTAACGTGATTGCGCTGTTGTACTTGCTGTGTGTGGGCTCGATGACACCTTCGGCTAGCATCTCCCTGATCTGCTCCTTAATGATGGTACACTGGTGGGGTTGGTAACTGCGTGGTCCTGCGAAAAGCGGGCGGTCGTGCTCTAATGGTATGGAGTGCTCTGCAATAGTAGTCCGCCTTAAGGGGTCAGCATCCCCAAACATGTCCCGTCTTTCTTGGAGGATCTTTTGTACCATTCCCTGGTACTCTTCTGGTACCTCATGGTCCAGTTCGTCCAGCTGGACGCCTGGTGTGCAGCTAGTGGTCCGTGGTTCTAGCTCATAAACAGTGCGCCGTTCCTTCTGTCCAAAATGGATCCTGCGGGCCGCTGGCTCTACGATAGTGTTCTGTTCGGTGAGCCAGGNCGGCTAGCATCTCCCTGATCTGCTCCTTAATGATGGTACACTGGTGGGGTTGGTAACTGCGTGGTCCTGCGAAAATCGGGCGGTCGTGCTCTAATGGTATGGAGTGCTCTGCATATAACCAGGCGGAATTCCCCAGTCGTAGGCGTTTTTGGTCCCGTCTTTCTTGGAGGATCTTGTGCACCATTCCCCGGTACTCTTCCGGTACCTCATGGTCGTCAAGCAGGTCGACCTGCGGACCACAGCAGCTAGTGGTCCGTGGTTCTAACTCGTAAACTGTGCGCCGTTCCTTTTGTCCAAAATGGATCCTGCGGGCCGCTGGCTCTACAATGGTGTTCTGTTCGGTGAGCCAGGGTATGCCCAGTATGGCGTCTTCCCGCAGGTCTGCAGACACTAGGGCTGTAGTGGTGGTCTCTACGTCCCTAATTCGGACAGTGATGGTAACTTCCCCGAGGGTCTGCCCTGTATGTTGATGTGTGGCAAGATGTACAGTGTGCTTTGCCGGCCTTATTGCATCCTCACTCGTGAACCCCGTTCTCACGAAATTGTGTGACGCTGCTGTGTCTACTAGTGCAAGACACTGGATGTTATTGAGGGTGATCGGTAACCGGGTCATCCTGTGATTGCCCCTGGTTATCTGCTGTAGAANCAGGTCTGCAGACACTAGGGCTGTAGTGGTGGTCTCTACGTCCCTAATTCGGACAGTGATGGTAACTTCCCCGAGGGTCTGCCCTGTATGTTGATGTGTGGCAAGATGTACAGTGTGCTTTGCCGGCCTTATTGCATCCTCACTCGTGAACCCCGTTCTCACGAAATTGTGTGACGCTGCTGTGTCCACTAGTGCTAGACACTGGATGTTATTGAGGGTGATCGGTATCCTGATCATTCTGTGATTGCCCCTGGTTATTTGCTGTAGCACGATTTGTTGTGGAGTGGGTTTTGCTACCGTTCTGGGTTGACTTGCTTTGAGTTGGTGTTCATGTTTTGGCCTGGGGTGGTGAACGTCCGGCTCGCCTACCCCGCCAGCTAGTTTCCCGCTTGTGTCTTGCTGTCGTTATTTACTTGCAGTTGCCGGTTTCCTAGGTTAGGGCACTCATTGTGCCAGTGGTACTGCTGACCTTGGCAGTACCGGCATGGAGAAGGGGGGCCTTCCCTCCTAACTGCCGTGTTTGTACGGGCTGATATGGGGTTAGCAGTCTGTCTCTTCCCCCTGTCCTGCTGTTCAGTCTGGTGCACTTCCCCTTTGCCAAGTGCAGCTGATGTCTGCGAACTCCCCCTCCACACACTGTGATCCTGGGGTTGTTGTTGTTGTTGTTGTGACCCCTCCCTTCCCCTATGGTACACTTTATTCACTCTGGCCTGATCCAGTAAGGCCATGGACCTCATGAACTGTTCCATGTCTGTATGATTGAGTGGGGCTAGGGCTAACTTAAATTCGGGCCTCACCATTGAGGCAACCACCTCTAAAATGCCTGGGTCCCGCATGTTTGCGTGAAAATGTTTGAGGAGGTTAACCTTCCGCGTTGTGAATGTTGTTAGCGTCTCACACTCCCCCTGCGGTTCTAACACTGCACGGCTCTGAGCCTGTAATGAGTTATACGCTGAGTTAAACTGTCTCAGGAAGGCACTTTGAAAATCGGNGCCCTGTATGTTGATGTGTGGCAAGATGTACAGTGTGCTTTGCCGGCCTTATTGCATCCTCACTTGTGAACCCCGTTCTCACGAAATTGTGTGACGCTGCTGTGTCCACTAGTGCTAGACACTGGATGTTATTGAGGGTGATCGGTATCCTGATCATTCTGTGATTGCCCCTGGTTATTTGCTGTAGCACGATTTGTTGTGGAGTGGGTTTTGCTACCGTTCTGGGTTGACTTGCTTTGAGTTGGTGTTCAGGTTTTGGCCTGGGGTGGTGAACGTCCGGCTCGCCTACCCCGCNTGTTCGGTGAGCCAGGGTATGCCCAGTATGGCGTCTTCCCGCAGGTCTGCAGACACTAGGGCTGTAGTGGTGGTCACTTCTCCGAGGGTCTGCCCTGTATGTTGGTGTGTGGCAAGATGTACAGTGTGCTTTGCCGGCCTTATTGCNCACTTCTCCGAGGGTCTGCCCTGTATGTTGGTGTGTGGCAAGATGTACAGTGTGCTTTGCCGGCCTTATTGCATCTTCACTCATGAACCCTGCTCTCACGAAATTGTGTGACGCTGCTGTGTCCACTAGTGCTAGACACTGGATGTTATTGAGGGTGATTGGTATCCTGATCATCCTGTAATTGCCCCTGGTTATTTTCTGTAGCATAATTTGTTGTGGAGTGGGTTTTGTTACCATTTTGGGTTGACTTGCTTTGTGCGGCGGTTCATGTTTTGGCCTGGTGTAGTGAACATCCGGCTCGCCTACCCCGCCAGCTAGTTTCCCGCTTGTGTCTTGCTGTCGTTATTGTTTACTTGCTTCCGGTTTCCTAGGTTAGGGCACTCGTTGTGCCAGTGGTACTGCTGACCTTGGCAGTACTGGCATGGAAAAGGGGGGCCTTCCCTCCTAACCGCTGTGTTTGTACGGGTTGATATGGGGTTAGCAGCCTGTCTCTTCCCCCTGTCCCGCTGTTCGGTCTGGTGCACTTCTCCTTTCCCAAATCCAGCTGATGGCTGCAAACTCCCCCTCCACGCACTGTGATCCCGGGGTTGTGGTTGTTGTGGCCCCTCCCTTCCCCTATGGTACACTTTGGCCTGATCCAGTAAGGCCATGGACCTCATGAACTGTTCTATGTCTGTATGAATGAGTGGGGCTAGGGCTAACTTAAATTCGGGCCTCACCGTTGAGGCAACCACCTCTAAAATGTCTGGGTCCCGCATGTTTGCGTGAAAATGTTTGAGGAGGTTAACCTTCCGCGTTGTGAATGTTGTTAGCGTCTCACACTCCCCCTGCGGTTCCAACACTGCATGGCTCTGAGACTGTAACGAGGTATACGCGGAGTTAAACTGTCTCAGGAAGGCACTTTGAAAATCGGCCCATTGCATGTTGTAATGATCAATGGCCCGCCACCACGTACGTGCCTCCCCAGATACCTGTCCTCCAACGCAGTTAGGCCACTCCACCTCACTGACACAGTACCTGGTTAGTCGTCCTGTGGTGTCCCTCAGGAACGCCTGCGGGTTGATCCCATCGCTGCTGGGGTTGCTCTGGCCTCCTGGTGTTGTAGAGGCCACACGAAGCCAGGTGTGGTGAGTGGTGCCAATGGGCTTCCCCATGGCGCTGCTGCTCCCTCCATGCTGGAAGAGTGCCCCCTTGGGCTGTCATGTCGGCTGCTACGCACATGGTCTTCAGTTACTGAGAATGGTGTTGTCGCCCGGGGTATGTGGGCCAACCGTTCGCGCCCGAAATGCCCCGCGGGATGAACATGGTTCCGATCGGTGGTCCGCACACACTCGTCGCACAGAATATTACGACTGTCCACGGTCGCGCGTTCGGTTACCGTTAGGCACACAGTGTGGTGACTTCGGTGACTCACTCGACAAGGTACTGTCCCTTCACCTACCCCTGCACAGATGATCTGTTTCGCGCACCTTCGCTCACGAAAAATGTCGACTATGGTAGCCTCTACACTATGTCCAGTTGTTTCGGACTGGTACAATGTCCCTCGTGGCTGTCCTAGTCCGCACTGGCACGCATGGCTGTTAACGCCCAAGTCATTCCCGAAAACCCGCGGTCGGTTATACTCGACACATAACCATGCTTGTTTACCGTTTGCAGTACTGATAACGGCTTTTTTTATTAGTTCACTGTTGCTCGCTTTAATGATCTCCGCGAGTCGTCGCGCATTTGCTCCTTCTTCACACAGACACTTATTCGCACAAAATGGGTTCGTGTTAGTTAGTTTCCGCACACATTTTAAACATAAATTTTTACTCTTGCCATTTGATGTCGTCCAGTTCAAATTTTCTGTATTTAATTGGTAACTGTCCACGTGGCTCGTGGTAAACATGGCGGCTGCTCTTAATACACGTCTCTCGATATTGCCTCTCTAATTTACACAATCGATTATCTCGTGGCGCAAAGAGAGATAAATACACATTAAAAAAAACCATGCGATCCCGCGCTCCACACTCACAGTTTTACACATGTTTTCGACATTTCGCCCCTAAGATGGCGCACCAATTTGTCGTGACCAAGCTTGGCTACGACGATAAAGCCAACTTGATCTGCGGTGTTTCCAGAGTTGTGAAGTAATATGTGTGTGCCCGGCGCCACAGCTCTGCGGTGAGCTGATGAGATGTAGGGTCGTTCGGCCGACGGCCTAGGGACTCTGGTAATACTCCGTCATACACACGTTGCCGAGGTTGTGAGCCACCTCACACGCCATCAATAAAAACAGTGGTGCTGGTTGTTAAGGTATTTATTACCCCGTTATGTACACTCAACTATACAGAAGACACGTGGCCTGAATGGCCCGGAACTACAAGCGACCACGTGGTCTTATCATGTGAAGCTCGAAATGCACTTTTGATTCCCGAAAAATAATAACGTCGCTCTCCCCTCGGCGCTATGCAAGTTAAGTAAGGAAAGAGATGATGATAATGATTTATATTGTTATGAATGCGACTGGATACTGTTCGACAGATGATGTCCTTGCTAGGGCTTCTGCGGAGTGAGGAGAGTGTATGTCCGAGCTCGTCCAAGTCCTGGCGAATACTGGCCGGAAATGTGCGCCAGCTTCCGCTACCTAGGCGCAGCTGACGCCATGCGGTGAAACACAATATACACTGAAAGATGATTATGGGATGGAAAATGATATGAACTANGAAAGATGATTATGGGATGGAAAATGATATGAATTAAATTAACACAAGAAAACATAATTACCCTTACACAAATACATAATAAAAATGATAATACTTATTCTAAATGTTTTCATTGCACCAGCCAGAGCATTGCCAAATGTAGAATGTCACATGTCTCTGGCTGTGGAAGGGCAGGTTGTCTCCGATGACAAAACAAATTATTAATTAATTACACACTGACACTATTAACAAATACACTGACGAAATAAACTGAATAAATAATAAAAACACTAATGCACTCGTGCCCACAAGCCTGTCTGTGTGGTGCGTCTGGTGTGGACATACTATGGCAGTCAGTGGGCAAAAGGACTCGTGAACGTGCGGTCCACGTCAAATTTGTAGTTTGCTTATCCACCATACCGATTACCTTTTCTAGAGTAGAAACCGTGTGATCGACTGGTAGTATGTGTTTCGTTTTCTTCTTACATTTGAATATATTTCTTCATGTAAACAGTGCCCAAAACACAGTTGTCAAGTGCCCAAAGTAAAAACTAAATATTGGAACTATAGTGCCTGAAGACGGGTTTATATGCAAAAGCTTTTGCTCAATTATTTTAATATAGACATGTGAATTTCCATATTTGGTATAAACCAAAATATATTAACACATTTTTCCCTTCCCCAAAATTATTAAACTTTTAGAACATGACTTTTCATATTGGGTATAAATCGAAACATTACACAATATATTCCCCCCCCCCTCTACATTACACTTTGAAGATGACTTTCTATACTTGGGAGAGAATGCATGCTCCCCTCTTTGGCACTTTTGTTAGAGGACGAACACATTTTTTTCAATTTTGTTGCAGTATAAATAAGGAAGCTTTGTGCCTGTAGTCACATCATAGGACTTGCTAAACAAGCATCATATTCTTTAGTGTGCTTGGATTCTATGGTCACGAGGGTATTGTGAAAGAGTTTTCAATTAAGTATTTGGATGGTAAAATGGAAACTCTGAAATTCCTTCCTCCCTATTGATGGGAATGTTTGTGAGACACAGATAAACATACAAATAGAAATTTATATGGCTTAATATGGGAGGAAGGAAACTTTCCATATATGGAGTTGGGACAGGAAATTCATGAACTTATAGGTAGATACAGTTGGGAAACTGTGAACGTTGTGGAACCTTTACAAGAAAAATGGTAGAAGGAATTAATTGGTGAAGAGCTTNATACAGTTGGGAAACTGTGAACGTTGTGGAACCTTTACAAGAAAAATGGTAGAAGGAATTAATTGGTGAAGAGCTTGCAATTGTAGACGTTCAGACTGAATACATGTGCCCAGCATTGAAAGCCCTTAAGTAAATTTACACCCTCCAACATAGGTGATGGAATTATGCATTGTGCAAAACTTGTACTCTTTGCAAGGTNATACAGTTGGGAAACTGTGAACGTTGTGGAACCTTTACAAGAAAAATGGTAGAAGGAATTAATTGGTGAAGAGCTCGCAATTGTAGACGTTCAGACTGAATACATGTGCCCAGCATTGAAACCNTCAGACTGAATACATGTGCCCAGCATTGAAAGCCCTTAAGTAAATTTACACCCTCCAACATAGGTGATGGAATTATGCATTGTGCAAAACTTGTACTCTTTGCAAGGTAGAACTATTAGAAGTTTGGTATAGGAAAAATATGTATCAGTTCTTAAATTAATTTACAAGGTGTGTTAAAAAAATAAGGTGACTGGTTATTTTGTGACTTTGTGTCGATAAATATTTATGTATTTATCAATATCTATTTTGTCCCCTTCAAAGTAACCCCCCTCAGATATAATACACTTGTGCCAGCGTTTTTTGCCAATCCTCGAAGCACTTATGAAATACACATTTTGGTATGGCATTGAAGTCTCCCAGGTCTTTATCGCCTCAATCGTGGCAAACCTCCATCCTTTCATGGGTCTCTTCAGTTTTGGGAACAGAAACAAGTCGCAGGGGGGCCACAGCCGGTGAATACGGTGGCTGAGGCATGATTACGGTGGTGTAAATACAGATTCTTTGATCTATTGTTTGCGATAGCAAAAAATCGCCAAGCACACCAAAACATCTCTAACCTTTATATCTGTCACAAACCAACTAAAAATGCAAAATGGCTGATAATGTCAACATATGTTGGGGACATGTGTTCCAACCTAACAATAAAAACAATCGATAATCGAATATATACGTAGCCCTCAAAATTTGCAAAGTCACCTTACTTTTTGAACACACCTCGTACTCTTTCAAAGTTAGATAGTTACCAAAACGATATGTATAAGTTCTTAAATTAATGTACTCTTCCACAATGTATGATGTACGAAGTGGTTTTCTCTCTACACTCTCCACAATGGGGGCCCATAAGAACAAGGTTAAATAATCAAAGGATGTACATCCGCTCCAATTGATAACTACTTCCGGGAGAACTTCCGGGAGCAGGCTGGCACATCCCAACTTGCAACTGACGTTCAAGGTCAAACGTGCTTTTGAATGTGTTAAAGGGATCTGGGGTATGGAAATGAAAATACTTATTACATCATAAAATATATTAAGCACAATACACATACTGTACATGACCTAATATACGAACATCACCATTCGTGCCAACCAACTTCCTAAAAATCCAAATTGCATCTCCAAGCTCAAACTTAAGCCTACGACGAGAATACAATACTGGAGACAGAGACATAGCAATAACAGAATTAGAAGTAGCAACAAGTTCATTAATTGCAAAAGTCTTCAAACATATAATGTCTCTTGAATCGTTCGTGTATTGTGTATTGTGCTTAATATATTTTACGATGTAATAAGTATTTTCATTTCTATACCCCAGATCCCTTTAACACATTCGAAAGCACGTTTGACCTTGAACGTCAGTTGCAAGTTGGGACGTGCCAGCCTGCTCCCGGATGTCCTTATCAGTTTTAGCGGATATACATCCTTTGATTATTTAACCTTGCTCATATGGGTAATTGCTGAGGCCCTGTCGTGGCAAGCACCTAGTCTTACTGAGCGCTGCCGCGGAGTGCTCAGTAGTGTATAAGCTTTGTTCGGGAGCAGTGCGTTTTAAATTTGTTGTGTATCCCAATTAACATTCACAGAGCCATGAGGCGAGCACGTTATTATATAAGAGAAGACATATTTCAAGACCTGTTTTTAGGAATATTGGTTCTTTTGATTGCGATGTGCACAACGATATAAATGAAAACTCTTACAAAAATTCAATATATTATAAAATTAGAATATGATTTTATAAACATATACCTGCAAATTGCAAGCTGGTATGCACATAGCAACAGCATAACAGTCTTATCACACAATGATTTAACCTACATTATAATGGCAACTATCTAACTGGGTATTGTTGTCTGGCTCTGATGTTAGATTGTAGTTCGGTTCACTTGGATTGTTTGGCTCTGATGTGAGATCGTAGATTGGTTGTCGTTTGACGTTCAGCAGCATCTCAGTTAGGTTGTATATCATCCTAACATCTATTCTCTGCATTTGTATTCTTAATGACGGCAGACGCCAGAACACTTTGCGCTTTTTTGGAGCATTTGATCTCCCCAGGTTTTAACTGTTGGAAATGCATTTGGGTGAGAGTTTATATTCAAGAAATTAGCCCCTTTCCCTTCTGCAATTTACGTCGCTTGATGACCTTAACTGTATTCATTACATGTTCTGTACACTGCTGCAACATGACATGTTTTTTACAACTAACGCATAAAATTTATTGCCTCGTTGCACTACGGTTGCAGAAACAAGTACAATAATTATGGCACATCGCTTAGTCAAGGTTGCCAAGATAGTATAAATAGTGGGAAACTTTGAAAGTAAGCCACCATACCAACAGGATTATGACAAGAGGGGTGGGGGGGATAGCTCACAATTCCTGTTTTACTATCACTGATAGTTAGCTTTTTATTTCATCATGTTTTGCAACATTTAGAGGCTTCCCTCCAACAACAAATATGTTGTGAAGACAATTTCTGTACGGGTTATGGATGGGATGACGGAATCGTGTAGTTTCCTTTCTCACTTTTCGTGGGAATCTTTGGCACATAAAGCTAAAATTACCAGTATTTAGTTAACTATAAATTTGCATGGCATGTTGTGGGAGGAAGGAATCTTGCCATGCAAAAATTTACAAGACATGTATGAAAATTTATTTCATAAATATTCCTGGAAGACGATTTTAGTTTGTGGGTCGTCCCAAAAATCATGGTTAGAGAGGTATGTCGGCAATGATATGGATATTGTCAACATATAAACAAAATACGGTTGCCTATCTTTTAATACATTACAGTAAATGTACACCATAAGTCATTTATGCACACGTTCCACCCTTGGGTGGATATGTCCCGTGTGTAACTGGGAACGAATGCATAAGTGGTACCTAATTAATGTACTATGACAATGTTAGTGTTAGAGTACATTATTTATGTGTTAGAGCAAAATTTAATGTATTTTGGAGAACTGTAATGTAAATGGTACGTAAATAATATGACATTATATATATATATACCATTTATACAAGTAATGTACAAGGTTTGATTTCATGTATAGAGGTAATGAGCTGGTCGGAATGAAGTGGATCCTTTTTCAGTTCCATATCTTGTATAACTTTAATTATGTGGTTTTATTCTGCACATTTTTACATTATGTAATTATGTTTTTTTCAGCAGAGGACTTTGTATTTGTAATGTTTTCAAATATTTACCTGTAACTGGATACGGAATATCCTGCAAGCACTAATACATTTTTTCCAGCAGCCAATATGTTATTGTGTACCTTGATGTTATATTTTTTCAGGTGACTGAAATTTTTTTTATTTATCACCAATGTAATGGTTTATGCATGGAATAATATTATGTGAATTTATTTATGGCTGTATGATTTTTCTACTTATATACACTGTTTAAACTTTTGGTACTTGTTTAGATACTTGTGTCTAGTGATGTTTGTTTAAGCTTATATAGTATTGGATACGGGAGATGCAATAATTACCAAAAATGTTAACACCATTCTTCAACAATCCTTTCCTCCTTTACAAGGTAAACATATCTCTTAAGTTCAGATATTACAACTTTACGACATCTTCTCCCCTTTAACAGCTTCCATAAATCATTTTTAAACCCTTATACCACTGTGTCTTACATATAAACATCTTGACGATTTACCGAAACTCATTATGAACCATGACAAGGAGTTACTTCTTTTCTTTAATGTTACTTTCCTTTCTTAGAATCGACTAAAGAAGGTGACTTTGTACATTTCAACTGATATTGTTTAAGCAAATATATCCAACAATCTCATGTTAACATTTATTATTTTAAAGAAATTAAATTAATTTGTAATAAAATGAGTTTTTCTACAGTCAAGATCACAAGGACATGCAATGGTCCTTCATGGTTTAATACAACTGATCCTTTTTACATAGCACTTTGTTAAAATGGATTGCAGACATACTATACCAGGTACAGAACTTCTTGGCCGCTCAAGGTCAGTCGATCAGTGGCACTCCTCCCACTAGCTGGTGCCAGTAGCATATCATGGCTGTGTGCTGTTGCCTAGTTTGCAGTGTTACAGTGGCCACAGCAAGTCTAGCGAAATGTTTCTCAGTTGCGCTCAAAAAATTGTGACTGATTTCAATGAAACTATGTTGTTTTCTGCAAGAGACTCATTTTGCTGTACAAGTAGGTGAAAGTCCCAAGTATGTATCTTTATCCGTTTGTGTTGTACACTGCTACAGAATGTGCATGAACTCACAACTATTTTTCAAATAAAGAATATTATTCATTCTTCCTTGAGAGGAAGCCATATTTCGTAGGTATATCTAAATGTTTCCCCCTTGCTTTAAAAGGAAACAATAATAAAGTCATGACTCATGCTTAGTCGACACAGATAATGTATAGTAAACCCTTAGCTAGTATATGTAGTTGTAAGGGAAGTGGTTAACAAACAAGGTCGATCTACAATCTTTAAAGTGCATTCTTTTTTTACTATGCAAAAATAATTTCATGAAAGTAAAATTTTTTTGAACAAATTGACAGTTTGACAACAAGAGCTTGTTATGATGGTGAACGCACAATGTGACTGGCATGCTTCTACGTCAAAAACAATATTTGTATAATTTAGGAAAAAAAGATATTCCAGGAAACTAGTGAGAGATTTGAATGATTTTAACAAAGACTGTCTTCGGAGAGTGGCGTTAGAATTTTACAATAAGTGGAAAAGTTCCGAAAAAAATTTATAGCAGCT
This sequence comes from Clitarchus hookeri, assembly GCA_002778355.1. Taxonomy (NCBI): domain Eukaryota; kingdom Metazoa; phylum Arthropoda; class Insecta; order Phasmatodea; family Phasmatidae; genus Clitarchus; species Clitarchus hookeri. Next base: position 339,301 of record NQII01000253.1, read on the forward strand.
ATGCGTGAGAAAATAGGTTATACGTTTTTAGCAAGTTTCATGACAAGGTTTTTTCAAAGTGTCTGTTTTTGTTATAAGAAATCGAATGACGGGCGGAAGTTTGTAATTGAAAATAATAGAATTTCAACTGTTTGGACAGGGAAAAGGAGTTTGTACTGCCATTACAAGATACAACACAAAGATGAAATATTTTTTCAATGCTACACACAACTGTAAGTAAATTAAAATTATTACATATACATTTGATAGATGTTATTAATACATAAATTTAAGTGTCAGAATGTTTTTATTACACACGTAAAATTTAGCAGTTCGTCTGCCCAGGCAGTTTCCTAATGCAGTAGAGCACCCCTCAACCGGAATCGTGGGGGGAAGGGCTATTCCGGTTGAGGGAAAATTCCAGTTATGGGAAATGAGGGTGGGATAGTGTGAAAAATAACAAATTTTTGGTCTGAACTCAATGTGGCACATAATTTTAACTTAAGAAATCGAAGAGTGTAAATTATTAGTTTTATTCTTACAGTTACAAAACCATTAAAAAAAAAAAACTTTGTGCTGATTATGAAATGTGAGTCATAAAGCTCCCGGTGCCGCGTTAATGACCTTCATTGTCAACCTTCTAGCGGGGATTCTTATCTCTTCGCATTTGTGTCTGTGTAAGCGAGATCTGGATATCACGTTACTGTTTATGTTAACGTGCATCTGATAAAAATTCCCAAAGTATAGTATTTTGGCGTGTATAGGCAGCACATTTTTACAGAAAAAAAGACAAAAAGTGGGGTGCGGGTTATTTACGAGATATTGGCATAAAATGTTTTTCCCGTAAACCATTTTCAGAAATTTGTCAACAAGCAATACGCTCTAATGTTTTAACTTAGTTTCTAAGGAAGTAAAAAAAAAAATAAGAAATGAATAGCTCATCACGTGTGTTTAAACGTGTATGGGTCGCAGTATACTTTAGCCTGCCTGTCCTCGACTGTTCTGGTGGTGCACTTCTCTCTTTTTTCTTTGACCCTCTCGCTTGGCATCCTTCCTTTCCACCACCACCCCCATTCCTTGGCAACAACAGCCATTCAGCACCAAACAAGCTTGCTCGGACCCTTTCTTTACGTTCTGTCTCCTTCCACCTCTTTTTTGTTTGTCTCACTCTCTCTCTCCCTCTCTGGTTGAATGAGTGTCAGCCAGCAGTAGCTGTGTGTGTGTGTCTCTACATGCACACATGCACCATACCATTGCCTGCCAGGCAACAGCCAGCCGAGCTAGCAGGCTACGCACGGTGCACGTGTTCCGCAATTTAAACGTAGTGTTGAAGCATTTTGACATAAATACAAAAGTTTTATTTATGCGGAATACTGCGCTGTTGCTACTTTTCAGCAGGCGGAGGCCAGGCGGCGTGGCAACGATAACATTCAATGACAAATTTATTAGTTTGACGTTGCCATAGTTTGCTGTTGCCGCACTAGCATGATGAGGCCCGGCAATATTTACGGGAATACAAAAATTCAGTGCGGCCTATACTTGAAATATTAATTATCCCTAATTTTTCATCAAAAACTTCTGGTGCGGTCTATACACTCTAAAATACGGTACATGTACACTAACTCGTTAGAACACTAAATTCTGAAAGTCGCACCACTAAAACCAACGGCATGTGTTGCACATTGCCATTAGTCACTGTCACTTGTGCCATTATGCTGCGTAGCTGTAGCTGTGCCGCTTGGGCCGGCTGTCTCTTCGCCGTGCTAGTCTGGTGTGAGCAACGAAAGACCTCTTGCGAGCGCGGGAAAGTTATGGCACAACTTTGCGACGTTTGAATTTTTTTGGAAAATTAGTTCTGGATAAGGGGAGTTCCGTTCGAGTGAATTCCGGTTAAGGGGTGCTCTACTGTAGATATAAACTTCCAAATATCTAACCTGTTAATCTCATCATCTGTACAGTGTCCTAAATTATTATCCTTATTTCCTAATTTATCTGCAACAACATGTAACATTGCAGGTCACAGGGTTAATTTTTTTTTTCTCAAAATTAAGAGCAATTATTTTTAATGTGCTTTTCATACAATTGGTTATGTCTATAGGCTTATATAGGATAAAAAAAATTAAAGGGGAGTTGTCAAATCTAATTTTTCAAAGGGTTATTTGTACTAGTGAATTAATTAAGTCTGTTTGATACCACAAGGCACTTTTTATATTTTTCTGGGGTTATATAATGATATTTTTCTGCTGTGGCGTTTAGTTTGTTTTTCTGTGCAGGTAGGAAAAAATGCTAGATTGGCGCCACAGCGTTGGTAGGTATTAAGGTTGGCAGTGGCACGATGCATCAGGCGAGCGGACTCAGCCAATCAGGAGTCAGCTCATTCGTCGATGTGGGTGCCCGGCGCTATGATATGGATAACAGAAATCGTTGGGACACCACACGGTAAGGTCGTGTTGGTGGTGGTCTGGTAAAAAGGTGTTAATGTAGTGTACCAGTGAGGAACAATTTAACTAATGTAGGTAGGAGGCTGTGCTGAGGAAGTTTTATTGTTGTTTTGGACTAACCTACACCAAAATTTTAATAAACATGTAAATTCACAAGAACTACGAGAGGCGGCTCACTGCCTTTTAGCTAGAAACTCGAGCCTTAGCTCATACGGTATGCGTGTGCATGACCGGACATAAATTCATAAGTTTCTTTAACCCAGTTTAATTGACTGCAGTAATTTGGTGGTGCAATTTTCGCGACTTGGCAAGTGTCTCGCGATAAAAGTTTTGTTGTAACTCTAAGTGAAGTGTTTCCTGTAACACAATGATTTTTACAAAGAAAAAATAAATCAAATTTGAAGGAACATCGAATTTCTTGGTCTTTGTAACTCAAAATTTATAACAAAAATTTAATTATCACCCAGTGTTACAGCACGGTTTAAGTGTGTATTTCATCGCAACTGGGAAAAAGAATGTAAAAGTTGAAATGAACTTCATTGTCATTACGATCCTGTTTCTTTGTACACTGCTGGCCAGGAGGCTGGCAATGTAACAAAGATATTCATTTGACACAGACATGGCATCATCACTTAAATTTCCACTAATATTCATAATAAAATTCTTCCCTTTTCCCTCAAAATCTATGGGGCTCCCTCCCAATACCTACTGTAAAACCACGGGGAGACACAAAAAATTCTTCCGACTTATTTCTCAATAACACGGGGACCTCAAAATTTTCCTCAAGTCTACACAAACTTGAACCTGACTCAACAAATTTGCCTAACTGCACTGGCTCAAAAATAAAATCTTTTCCTTTCAATTCCTTTATTCTCGCAGCACATCTTAACTCATTACAATTTGCACCCACTTAAGCTTAACTACCACTGAAATGTTAATGCATCATTCAGGACGTGAACTAGTACCCACTCAGTTCTGAGTCCCCTCATCGTTGGACTGAGGTGAACTATCACTCGGCTGAGTCCCAGAACAAGTAAAATTATAAACCCCGATGTCGGTCTGCAGACTAACATTTTCCTCGTGAGTACCAGTAGAAATTTTTCCAGTGTTGGTCTGTGAAATATTTGCAACTCGCTTCCATCATTTCCTGGAAGTAACTGGTAAAGACGGCAAGAGTGAATTACTAAATTGATCATGTCATTCTGTTCAATTGATAGTCTGTTGGAAGTCGGAATTATGTACCAGCATACTGGACAATGTACTCCAGCGTTGGCCCCTCTGTCTGAATGCTGCTTTAAGTCACCTTTTATAGCACATGCACCGCCGTCGCTCCTAGCCCCGATGACTAATCCCTTAGCCACATAATCGCCTGTGAACACGTGCATCACGTTCGGCTGCAGCTGCCTTTCTAATCCCTTCATCATCACGGCCATACCATGTGGCCAACGCCATCACGGTGCTAATCTGCTCGTCACGTGTGTCCTGCTTTGACAGAAGTTTAATTTCCTGACCATGTGTCCTTCCCTCCATCTGCGTCCCTATGCTCCAAGCATCCTACACGCCCTGCCCAGCCCTCACCTGTACAAACTTTCTACTCTCTCTCTCTGACTAAAAGCTAACACCATCCTCCTTTTTCAAAATAACCCCCCTAGTCCCCTTGAGACACTACTCTCTCAAACACACAACAGGCTCTCTCATCTCTTAAATTTTATATGCCATTAAAATTTTACATTCGTTGTAATTTTAAAAAATTGAGCCCCCCAGCAGACCATCAGCATTAAATTACATTCTGTCTGAACAAATAATACTCTCATGCGGATAAATTTAGTCACAAATTTCAAAATTAACTAACGCCATCCCCACTATTTATAATCTGCTCCCTGTATACATGTGAAGCTGAAAACCATCATTCAACGCCTGAAAACAATTCCCACTTTCAAAACAACTCCTCTTGAAAATAGTGACTGACATGCCTGTGTCTACCAATAACCTACACTTCACACCATAAATAAATACTTCTAATAATAATCCTGCGTGCATTCTTAAGGCGTGCATCTGTGAAACTTTCCTATATACATCTGTCCATTTATCTTACTGGACTGTTGGCAAATGGAGTATCCTGCAGACCTTCTGTGTTTAAACCATTCTTTCTAAAACATATTTCCTCTACATGTTCGAACTTTTTACAGTAATTGCACAAAGGGACCTTACAATCACTAGTGCGGAGGCCACCCCTTCCGCAGCTCTCACATCCTGCTTTACTCCTACAAAGCTGATCACTGTGGCTAGCCTTATTACACTCTCCGTATTTCTGTGGCCTACAATCGCGTGCAAAATGCCCGGGCATGTTACAAGCTTAACACCTTTTTCCTTCACTGATTTTGGGACCAATCTTATAATTTGGAAACGTACTCCTGTTCCCCTGTGCCCCATTCTCTTCCCTTCTATAACAATTAGTAGCACTCACGCACAAAGCGTCACCTTCAGTACTATCATCTACAGGATGCACAAAGTTCTTTGTCCCTGCGAATAATTTGCTGGTTTCCTCCTCTGTCCAACAATACAGCCTGCTCAAAATTTATTGACGAACGTGACAAAACAAAACACTGTATTCCCAAACTAATAACCTTGAAAAATACAGCTAAAATATTTTCTTCCAAAACCTTAGCTCGGACTTAGACTTACTTTGGAGGGCCATTCGCTACCGTAACATAACCAGCGAGTCGTAACGAGGCTGCATATTCTCTAATGCTCACATTATTTTTCTGCGTAAAGAACTTGTCAAAGCTAATGACTCCACTATTCTGCACTTGGAAGTCTCGTACAGAAAATTCTTAAATTGTTGCCAATTTCAGCATTCCTTCATGTGCGGGTATGCCTGAAAAATGGTTGCATGTCTTTTTAGCTTAATTTTGCAACACATCAATTTCTCGCTGTCTTCCCAAGTTAACCATGTCCACAATGTTCTCAGTACTTTCCAAAAATGATTCTACTTCTTGGTTTGAGAGGTTTTCAAAACACCCAATAAGCTGCAGCCACTCAACGATCTGGGGCTGCATCAGCACCCTAGCTAATTCTACATTGTGTGCCATTTCTTAAACGGTCTTGGACTCGCCTAATTTATACTGACCGTCTCCCAAGCTCTTGTTGACGTCCTCCCCTACGTCACTTCCCACTCCTGCCTCACCTGTAGCCATCGTATTCACATCTGTTCAGCAATTTTGCCTCTCTTGTAACTTTTACGGCTTCAAATGTTTATTACCCAACCTGCCTTATAAAACGTTTCTCTAACAGCCATAAGTAACAAGGTCATACGGGGCACTCATTCTCAAAAAACCTTAATTTTCATTGTAGCGACTTCGGACTTGCGCTTAATTTTTGCAACACTTATTTCTCGTTTTGTGCAATAGAGGTTGTGTCAAAAATAATCTCTCATTGTCGTCACCACTTGTCACGATGCCAAAACAGTCAACAGGGTGACTGTACTAACATGTGTATCAATGGTGACAGCTGAAAAGACTTCTCAAAAAAAAGTAATGGTGAAAGGTTGCTGTCNGGGGGGGGGGGATTACCGAAACCCAATATGCGAGGATGAAGGGTGCAGATATTTGAGTGCTTTGTCAGAGGTAAGCATGCAGGCATATCTTCATAGAATGTGAATCTGTGAGGCTATGAAGCCTGGGACGTGTCTGTTACAAGTGACAATAGGATGTGTCTTAAATTGTGCTCGCTCTAAGGGCAGGATAACACAAATTATACTCTGCATGAATTATACTTACGTTTCTTAATCTTGTCATATGACACACACTCTTAATACATTAGGATCCAGGACCTGATGTCCCCACACAACAGGATTCATCAAACTGCAACTGAGGGTGTGCTAGTGGTAGCTCATACTATTAATACACATCAATAATTAATTTGCTTGTGTCAGTTACAATGAGCAAAGTCTTGACATCCACTTAGTGAACCTCAATAGCGATATGTTTCGAATTGAGTTCTTATTGTCCAAGATCCTATGAACAATAAAACGCAAACATGCATTACACTTGTACCACCCAATTGCTTCTCTTCAGTTCCCTTCCGTTTGTAAAATAGATGTCCTAGATGTGACAACACACAGGAGATCCTTTGATATCCTATATGTGCTTAGAGGAGGATCCATATCCACCAAGCCTTCACAGTTCTACTTACTCTTTTGTAGTACAGTAGATGCCTCTTACACCTGATGTCAATTCTTAAATATTACCAGTTCTCAAGGTGAACCATATCTGATTTGCATTACCTTAACTAAGTCCACTCTACCTTTCCCTGCACAACTAGTCTACCAATCATGCAGATACCATATATTATTAAATAAAATATTTCAGAATTCAATACACTCTTATTTATTAATTCTAATAATGACACATACTTTTTCTCTCCTCTAAAACAAATATCACATCCAAGAACATTCATCAATTATAGACCTCCTTTAATTACCTTGGGCCCACTATCTTTGTTTCGAATTTGTTACACACACCTCACATTCTTCACTTCGTAACAGTACAGGAATACTCAAAATCACTTGTAATATATCTATACAATTCAGTCAGCACACAACCTTTATTAACCTAAGTAAAGTGTTTTCTCCTTATGATCTACTAAATAATACAAATAGTATTCGGTATCACATACTTTGACATGAGCAACAAATCTTAACTATAATCATTACCTCAGTACTCTCATAAATTATATAAACTTCTAACTCACTTTCAATTCTTACCAAGAGCTCCAAGTCTCAACCCTCACACTTAAATACTCATTTCTCATAAACACTTACAAACTCTCTTAATTCTTTTTATCATTTCCCAATCACTAACTTCTCAAGTCAACTGGAAGACTACACTCACAAGTACTTCCTATTCTCCCAAAACAACTCTGTTGAAATAAAACTTTTATCAACCTACATACAATTCAAGTTTTCTCTCTATATAATAATTAACCTTAATAACATCCAAAATTAATCTTACTGTGACTCTTGACAATATTCCAACACCCAAAATATAAATTTCTTCCTCCACATTACAAACCCTTAATTTTATATACATTGAAATCCAAACTCCAATCCTCCTCCAAACTAACATGAATACCTTTCTCTCATCAGTTACGATATCAATAACAATTGCACTTCTCATTCTGCTGGCAGGTTTCTAAGAACTGCTGCGAACTGACACACACAACATGCTACATAATTTGGCCTTAAACTCACCCACGTTGACTGGCAGATAGTAGGCTGTACCAAGGCTACTTATAAGAACACTAGGATGAGGGCTACACACAGCCACCCAACCTCCACTTATAAACTATCCTGCCTCCGACCTCTCATCCCTGATGTTCACCCGACGAGCTTCCAACACAATCTGATCCAGCACAGCGTGTCAGCAAGGCCTATATCCTAAGGAGCAACCTGCCCTCTTGCTTACGCGCATTGATAAATCACAGTCTTATTCTGTGAGACTGTCATATCACGGCGAGTCTATAGAAATTTAATTAAACTGTATACCAATGAAAACCACAAAGATGTCTGTTATTACAACTTAAGATATTTGTACAAAATTCATAAATATTAAATATGGTTTTGTTTTAGTGTAACAATTACGTTACTGTAACAGACAGTCACGTGTATCCTTATTGTTAATTGAATTGTTCATATATATTCCACAATTACATTTACAGATTGTTATAAAATGGCACAAACTTGCAGCAAGTTATTTTATAAAAATTAAAACAATAATTCCAATCAATTATTCAATTAGAGTAATTTCAAATCACCTGAATTTCTACACGATACAACATTCAATTAAGTACCAAAATGTATGTATTCGCGAACTAGATTAGTACATTCTAGTGAGAGGAGAAGGGCCATTGTCTAACAAAACCTTCCACCACCTCGTTGAAAGTATGCCTGCAAGTGTGCAGGCTGTCATGAATGCTAAGGGTTGGCCAACACCATATTGACTGCCAGTGTTCCCGACGAAGAGCAGCGCAAACTTTTACTTAGTTTTCAGGTGGGTGTCTGAATACTTTTGATCACACCGTATATAAGGCTTGTTAGTTAACTCTCAGGTAAAATACGAAAACTATATAGAATATAATTAGAATACAGGATCACCGAAAAAGGTGTCCGAGATTTCAGATATATTTTGTACAAGCAATAAGTAGGGCCTAGAAATTTTCACGAATCGTGAAATAACATAAAATACTGAGAAATTATGTTTATTCGCAAAATTCTGTAATTATTCCCATGTTCATGAAACACTGTCGAAATTGCTTGTTTAAGTGTACCTAAAACCACAGTGCAGGCTTCTTTTACAATGAAAACTCTTACAAACATGAAGTTATACAATTTCCCTTTTGTTATACAGCACTATCTTTCATTTACTTCACATATATGCGGATAACAGAATTATTTGCCTGGTGATCACGTTGTCTACTATAAAAACATAACAAAATTTTACATCATGAGAAAGATTCATAAATTGATTGGTAGGAAGGTAGAAAGATTATCATTGCACGTACAATTCAATGTATATTGAGCCGAATCACTTTAGTGCTCGTTCATTGGCAGAATCACGCCTACACGTATTTTATTTATAAATGAACGTCGCTAACCAAAAATGTTGGTGATGTGACTAAAGTAAATAGTACATATATAACAACACAGATGAATATTCTATTTTGTCGAATGTAATAATTACGCACTAAACACTTGTGCGGTATTTGTAAACACTGCCGACTTTACTTATCTTGTGTGCTTTGTAGTTAGGTTCTTGACAACTAGCAAATAAGGCATTTGCAACTATTGAGCAAGGGTGGTGATTGTAGTTTGCTGCTTACGTTACTGTTTCAGATTGTGCCCGGGAGTTTGAAAACGAAGGGTTTTTTTGTTTTATAATTGACCAAAGTACAAAACTGTGATCTAAACATTGAGTGGATGGGAAAAGACACGTGCTTAAACACTGCCGTGCCATATGCAGAGTGATTTAGTGATAGTGGAGGACATAAAAAGTAAAACGATAACTGCATTGGAAGAAAATTTGTGTAATTTTCATATTGCCAAGAAAACAATAACAAATAAGTTTGTGCCACTTCTTTGAAGATACAGTTTTACTATATAAGGAGTATATTTATTTTATCAATAATAAAATATTAACTAGTATTTTGTACTTAGGTTGTGGATTTGTGTTGGAGTAATATTGAACCGAAAAAGATTTAATTAAAATATTGTTATCTATAATTAAACAAAGGCTGTATGTAGCTGATGTAAAAATTTTGTAAAACTCAAATGCTAGTGAATGTTCATGGGCAGTTTTCAATGTTTCGATAAAGTACAAGATTTATCACACAAAAATTACTGTGGCGTGACAATGTGTGTTACATGACAAGTGTGGTCTCGTAAGGTTGTCCTTTCATCCTTTTCGTTAAATATTTTCGAATGTTTTTCACTTAAATATGTACAGATTAAAAGAATGATTAACAAATTCCATATACACTGAAGAGCCAAAAAAAACTGGTACACATGCCTAATATCGCGTAGGGCCCCCGTGAGCACGCAGAAGACGACGTGGCATGGACTCGACTAATGTCTGAAGGTATGCAGGAGGCATTGAAATCTGCGCCAATTTGAGAAAGGGTTGCATGTCTGTCACGTTTAATGATTCTTGTTAGTCGTCGTTTGTCCCGTTCGTTCACAATCATTTTTTGGCCACAGCCATGTCAAAGATTTGATGTTTTACCGGATTCCCGATATTCACGGTACACTCGTGAAATGGTCATACGCGAAAATCCAAATTGTATCACTACCTCGGAGATGCTATGTCCCATCTCTCGTGCGCAGACTATAACACCACGTTCAAACTCACTTAAATCTTGATAACCTAACATTGTAGCAGCAGTAACCGATCTAGCAACTTTGCCAGACGCTTGTTGTCTTATATAGGCGCTGACGACCGCATCGCATTACTCTGATTGGTTCCATACCTCTGTTATTTGCATACTCTCTCCTATACCAGTTTTTTTTGGCTCTCCAGTGTAGTTTGAGTGAAATTGTTACATAAACAACATATTCATGTTATAATAAATTCTTTTGCTATAAAAATTTATTTGATGAAATAAAAATATATTTTTTATGAAATTGTGAAACTTTAATGACGAAATCAGTTAATTTTATTTACCATAAAAGTGGGGTCCTAGCAATAAGCAACCTATGTCTGTGATACCAATGAGAAACTGTACACCAACCGTGAGAGTTTTGGTATCTGTCATTGCAGTGGCCTTGAAGTAGATGGGAGCACGCGCGGATGCCACACCCCCAGTCAGTGGCATCTCTGCAATTATGGCGAGTGTACAATAGAAAGCACAGTGTGCTGTGGTATGCAGAGCTTAAATTGATCAATGCAGTGCATCATTTTTGGCGTACGTACAGAGAACATCCCCTTACAAATAAAACCATTCTTCGTTGGTATCAACAATTAAAAGAAACTGGGAATGTAAACATTATGAAATCACCAGGCCGACCACGCACATTGGAAGAGAACGTGGAGCGTGAGAGGCAGTCATGTTTATGTAGCCCTAAAAAGTCCATTGCGTGATGCAGTTTGGAACTTGGTCTTCCTAAAAGAATTCACAATATGCTTCATAAACATCTGAAGCTTCATGGTTACAAAATCCAAATGAGACATGCAATTAAGGAAACAATGAGTCGAATTCACTGTAATGATGCTTAGTGCAATAGGCAACAATAAAAGTTACATTAATCAATTTTTTTTTTAGTGATGAAGCATGTTTATACATAAACGGCTGGCTAACTGTCATAATTTCCGAATATGGGGTGTTCAGCAATCCAATGAAATTTTTGAGTACGTGATTCGCCCAAGGCAAATGTGTGGTGTGCGCTTATTCATGATAATATTGTAGGCCTGTGCAAGTTTACTGAGAACATGTTTACAGGTGCCATGTATCTGTATATGTTAGAACTTTACCTTTTACCTCAAATTGATGACACTGAAAGGGAACAGGGCATAAGCGTAATCATTTAGCATGATGGAGCGCCACCTCATTACAGTATTAATGTGTGTGAAGCTCTCAATAACAAATTCCCTGGGCGTTGGATTGGAAAAAATGGTTCTGTTTTGTGGCCACCTGGAAGCCCTGATCAGACTCCTGTGGACATTTTCTTCTGGGGTTTTCTGAAGAACATCGTTTACGCTGAAAAAATCAGGGATCAGAGACATTTAAGGGAGAGAATCAACGCAGCGACAGTGACTGTGAATCCTGAAATGATTCACCTCACCTGCACAAAGACTGAAGACCGCCTAGATGTGTGCTGTGCAACTTGGGAGCTTATATCGAAACATTCTAGGTATACTGTAAAACTTGGTGAGTTTCTGCATATTTTGGTATATGTGTGAATAATTTATCTTAGTTATAAACTTAGTTATTTCAGTGTGAAATCATGGAAAACTTTTTTGATGGACAAGCATAATATCAATGTTAGAATTCGTTGAATAATTTTCAATTAAGACAGGAAAAACATTATTTGTAATGTAGTTGATAAATTCTACATTTCATAGCTACTAACATCAAATAAAACATTTATAGGTTGCAATCATTTCATTCTTCATGCTTAAATATTTGATTATCTATTTTCATACGTTGAACTTTGTGATCTAGGCAAAGATACCTGCTAATAGAGTTTATGGTATGTGTGGTTTTCAGAAAAAAGGAACTTCTTTCACAAACAGAGCGATACTTAGTATTAAAAATAATTTACTCAATTTAGTGAAATAATAATATGACTTACATTAAAAATTTCGAATGTGTTTAATAGTGCCCAGCAACTGGCAGGGAAAAGTGATTATTATTGGAAAACTGCTATGAACAGTTAAATAACAATACAAGCAAATTAGGGCATGTGGACTTATTCTGAGGTACATTCTGCCACAGCTGTGAGTTTGAACGACAACAAAGTGGTCTCATGAGTTTTATGCTCTTTTCTAGGATCCAAAGCCAGTTTTGGGACCTTGTCAGTTGAATTTGTACACAGCCAAAGCAAAGTGTAATGCTCGGTAGGTTAAACCATACTATATAATTTTTTTAATGATACTTGCAATTCGGGTAACTGATAAATTAAAAATTACTTTGTACATGTCATTTCAGAGCTATGTTGCCAAGGAAAAACAGAGGATGACATTTAAAATGCATATGGAAACAGCTAGTCTTAGTTTGTTTTTGTGTATGTTCTTAATGTCATCCTCTGCATTTTCATTGGCGACATAGCTCTGGAATGGCATCTGTCCGAAGCAATTTTTTGTTTAATTAGCTAATCCATACTATTCATATGTCAATACAAATCTATTTTCAACAATAAAAAATTCACACAACAGAAAATCCTTTAGGTATCTTTTGAACTAACGCAAATCATTAAAACTCATTCTTTGCAAAAATTACTAATATTCACAAAAAATCAAAAATCGGTGTACACATTTTATTGTCGTTATTTACCCCTTTCTCCTATCACATTCCTCCCTCATGTCATCACTCTTCTCCCATTTTAGCCTACTTTCCAAAGGAAAAATAGGCTTATGCAATTACCTGAATGTCTGTCTGGAATGTAGTCCCCACCCCCCTAATAAAGATTTAAATCAAATTTGGTGTGTTGACAGTGCATGATATAAACATTGTATTAAGAAAGCGATAATGTTAATATAGGCTGTTCACTGCTACTTCAAACTTCTCTGAAGCCCTGCTAAAGTTATACTTCAAGGATATTCCTCCGCTTAATGCAAACTAAGTTAAACCAAGTCCACAAAATTACACCACAGGGACACAGCACCATATTAGTGCGCATTCAGTTTAATATCATTTTGCACGAGAACCATTTCTTACAAAGCATTACCAACACACATATTTTCTCCCTTTTTATTCATAGTAATTATGAATAAAACATTATAATTTCTAGATAGAGTACAGGTAAAACTTCAATTCAACCAAAAATAATATCCTTTTATGTTAACAAGGTCTTAAAAGCTTGTGTTTATAGACATATTTAGGGAACAATCAAACGTGTCATACTTGGGGTGGTTTATCCACGGTTTGATTCAAAAAGTGTGCAGAAACCGTGAATAGACTATAGTTTACCATTTTGGAAGAATGAGCAAATTGAAGAAATTAAGTTTTTTCCTTTATATCTAACCAATTTTAACAAAATTTGGTACCTTGAGAGTGCATGATGTAAGAAACCGATAATGATATTAATCTGCCATTTTGTAAGATAGTGAAAATTGAAGCTTTTAAATTATATCTTGGGAACCATTTCACTGATTTAAACCAAATTTGATACATTGTCATTGCTTGATGCAAGTACTTAATTTAGAAAATGACAATCTGCTATTTTGTAAGATAGCACAAATGAAAAATAAAAGTTTTATGTTATATGTCAATGACTACATAACCAATTCCTGCCAAATTTGGTATATAAGTATAACTATTGTAGGCCGTATTCATATGTACAACTTACATGAATAAGGCACTATTTTCCAAAAGGTGGCAATATAATAATTTTATGATTATTTGCAGTATCTACCATAGAGTTTAACCAATAATGACCAAAATTGTTATGCAGAGAGTATACTTTACAAGCATCAAATGTGTCAATACATTGGCCTCTTTTTTGCCATTTTGTAAGATAGCACTACATGAAATATCAAGTTTCAATGTTATATCTCTGGAAACAATTAACCAGTTCATACCAAATGAACTGAATTGCATAAGGCAAAAAATTGATAGTACCCCGAAAACTAAAAATTTCACCAGTGCAGAACAATTTTGCTTCCCCTCTTAACACATTTCTGATAGAACTCGAAGGCTGCAAACCTGTGCCTTCTTCTTTCTGTAGTGTCAATGTGTCTCCCTTGTAGCACAGCACACCACCATGCCCCTGTGATAGTCATTTATGGCCCGGGTGGATTTGCTGGTATGAGTGTGTATGCTGCCTGCTTGGCACCTACCTAATGGATGACACAACTAGCTACGCCCTGCAGCCTATGAAAGTCATAATCTTTTCAGGCATAGTGAGTGTGTGCAAGCCTCTGAAGCACAAAGTGGGCACAAGATTCAAGATGTGGTAATTGAAAAACATGTTTGTGCTTCTCTTCGTGTGTGTTGCTCTTCAGCTTCAAGAAATCTTTTTCAACTGACCTTTAAAGTTATATATTCTGTGTCTGCTCATACTGTAGCTTCTGAACAGGTGTACATGTACCTTTGCAATGTACCAAATGTATTTCTACAATTGAATGCTTTGGGCCTTGTTCACGGATGCTGAATTGACAAGCACACTTTTGAGGGGGAGGTCGTACTGATCATGCAATTATCTGGTATTAACTGGTAGTGTGTACAACAGTTTTTTTTTTGCACAGTAAATGTTTCAGCCCAATCATTTTTTTCTAGTAGTCTACGTTTCTTGCTTGTTATAGTACAGTGCAATTAGATGATGATCCAAACATTACAAAAAAACAAGACAAAACCTTTACAGATGTGTTAGGTTACATCTCCTCCAAAAATCCAGTGTCTGTTTTCTGCCATTTTGAAAAATAAAATGGCTATGTTGGATTTTTGCCTATTTTCGGGAAAAAATATGTAGCAATCAAACTATTTAACATTTTCAGTTGGTGTTTTTTTCAACATGTTTGTTACAGAAGTGACTTGCACACTGGGTATGTACATTATACTTTTAGCAATTTAAATCAAAACTGCTTACAATTTGAAAAAAATGTTGCAAATAAAAATTGCAGAGCATTAAAAAACCTATTGGAATCATATAATGTATTAGAACTTTACCGTGTATTGGATGCAGAGTGCAGCTTATTTGTGGGCATGGCACATCGGGTCGGTTGGCTTGAGCAGTGCGGAACATAATATACAACACAACAGTTGAATTTTGACATATTAAAAAATTCATTACATAAAAAAATTCAGGCAATAATTTTAGAAGGACAGAGCTGTAAAACAACACCATAAGGCAAAATTCAATTTTTTTGTAAGCTTACCTCATACAGGTCTTCAGCACTAACATGTCAGCAGCCCACTGGCTGGAAGATGAAGCAGCTCTCCTGGTATGAAGTGGTGTTTAAGTTTTTTTGGTTACATAATCTGCCCCTTAGTCTTCAACTACATCATGATTTTTGCACCCATTTAAAAGACACTTAGACTCAACAATTTTCATACGGGATTTCAGTTTAAATTGTTTGGTAACTAAAGTTCTAGGTAAAATCAATAATCCACCACTAATGGGGCGGGGAAAGTTCTGAATGTTTTATTTTACTGTATCACCCTTAAGAAAATACACTGACATTAAAAATGTCATAGCTCTTACGCATAGCAGTCTTACTTTACACTAGTCGGGGATGCTGAGCGACATGTTAGTGTGTCTTTTTCAATGTCATATATATCTTGTTAAGGTAAATGCAAATCTCCATCCATTCCCTTGTCATATTCTACATCCCTGTTGCTGCATCCATGTCCTGTGCAATACATGCACATGATAGAGCATTTTAAAGATCTTCTGCAACACTCACCAACTCATTTTGCAGTTGTTTGTGCAGCTGCAGATAAGATGCAATAGGTCTTCTGGGGTAGCGTTCTTCGAACTTGGTATGGGACGGAGACAACTGTTCACTATCTTCCATCCCCAGTAAAGTGGATCCATATTAACACCACGCCATTCCTGGACCTGATGAAAGACTCAGAGTGAGTGCTCACGGGCAGCTGTGGATGTTGGAGGAAGAATAGCCAAGTTGAACTGTGCATGTACAGGATGCTTAGCTATTGTCTTCACATAAAGCTGGTGATGTAAGCTGTCCAAGTTTCCACTCCCTTTTGACCCATATGTGAGAGAAAGAAAGCCTCACCAGCATCAGCCACAGCTGATGCTTGAGGATCGTTGAAAATAAGAAAAATTTCTCTAAGCTGCTTATCGAAGTAAACTTTTTTGGAAGGCTCGATTTTGCATTTTTGGTAAGTGGATGAAACTGTATCACATCCTGTGACGGCGTGCAAAACTAGAAGAAAGTCCACCTCCCCTTTTTTTTTCTTGAATAGCTCCAATGTAGTGAATCTCAACAGGATTAGTCTTCGTTACTGGCATAATCATCTTCAAGAAGGTGTTCGGTGGAGCAAGAGCGACGAGAAGAAGAAGCAAATCTGTATCTTCACCTATCAAGGCTGCTTTAAACCCTTTTTCGGCCTCTGCAATAGTTGTTGGACACAATTAGCACATCAGCATCTGCTTGAGCCTGAAGTACCTTGCACCCTGCACACTGCAAATTATGTCTCACAAGGGAGACAAGTCTTATTTTGTTGCTATTGTTTGAGAGAAATGCCGTCTGTACAAGGGTGACATACACAGAATCTTCTACCGCTACATCCACGCGGTAAGCTTTCCCTGAATTACACAAATGTTAGTCTTTCGTGCTCAGTCCTCCACCATCTCTATCCATTAAATAGGACATGGACTTGACCGTAGAATGTAGTAACATATGCTGTATACAGCTGGCATATTTCTTTAAATGTTGCTGGATGCTGCCATACAACACAATGGAGATGTCTACCATCAACTACATAGGACACACTTTGTGTTGAGGCACTGTTTGCTGTTGGTTGAGATGAAGTCGTTGACAAAAGTCGCACAATGGATGATTTTGTACCCTTGCTCATCAAGACCTTCTTCGAAAAGGGCAGGGGGTATACGGAAAGTTCAAATTTGAAGATCTCGGAGAGCTGTTCTTCACGCCTCACGGTGCACACAATGCGGTGAAAAAGCTGGTTGAGGTTGATACAGACTGATTTATTACGCTGTCACTGATTTCGTTACACTATCCAGACACACCACAACTAACTTGTGTTTCAGATGAATTTCACTGAATTTGATACCCTCAATTTGCTTCATTGCAGCAATACCAACTTTTAGTGCCCTGTCACAATTTACATTTTCATCATCTAACATGCCAGTAGACAGAGATACAAGCTGAGATGATGTTCTCTCAAATTGATTATGTTCCTGGAACAAGTGTGTGAAGCACTGAACAACTTTGGCATCACAATGCTGACGAGACACTCGCAAGTCCACATGCTGTTCTGAGGAGGTAGACACAACACCTGTAAATTCCTCCACTGCATCCACTATTCTTGAGGATGATGGTATGGAGTGCACCCTTGTAGCAATAGTGGAAGGTGAAATCCCTCTGCCCCGTGTCAGAACACCACTACTCTTCACAGCTCGCATCAACACTTGCTCAATGGTCACATCACTCCAAATTCCTCACCAAAATTTCTCACTTCACCTGATGGTGAAATAGCCTTTTCCTATAAACTTTTGAAATTCTTCAACAATTGCCTTTCCTTGAAGTACATTTTTAACTTCATCCTGCCAAATCTCACTGCACTTTCTTAAACACCTTTTCAGTCAAAATTACTGTTTCACCACCTTTGTTTTTACAGGGTTGCAACAAACACTCCATATTGCTGCATGCAACTCCTACAAACACATTAATTTTTCTAAAATAGTATGAACAAGTCACACTACACAATACCAATGTTTCTTATCTGGTTTCAAAACATATTATCACAGTAAACAAAATTGTGTACACACACACTGTTGACCGGTCTGCCAGACAAGCTGAGCTTCTGACATGCTCTGACTTTCAACTAGACATGACTGCACGTGCTCCTCCATTCTCCTTCCTACCCTTCCCTCATCATCACTTTACATGATTCCCTCAGTTGCCTCTCCTCTCTCTCTCTTCACAACTTGTGGCATAGTATTTTCACGCCATAAAACTTATCAAACCACATTGAGTGCTTATATAAAAAAATCATAAGTGAAATCTTGATTATAAAGGTATGTTCATTACTTAACATTAGAAAAGAGTGATATTTGTAACAAATGTATTTTGCAACAAAGGGTAATAAAAAGAAGACAAATAAAAATATTCACAAAATTGTTAGAACGATTAGTAGAAAAAATATTCTAAAGTTCAAACAAAACAGAACATTGAACCGATACGGTGTCCACTGTGGCAAAACCCAACGTAGGATTCTTCGAGACTTTTTCTCAATTGATAAGTGGAGTGCCCTAAATATGTTACTAAAGTATTCACTTTTTATAAATGTCCAGCAGCGAGCCACCCCAATTATTATACATGCGTGGTGTAGCAATTCGAGCTCTGCCACCTATGTGCTATGACTACAAATAAGTTGCACTGTGAACTCAATACATGGTGAAGTTCTAATACGTTATATGATTCAGATAGGTTTTTTAATGCTCTACAACTTTTATTTGGAACATTTTTCCATACTGTAAGCAGTTTTAATTTAAATCATTAAAATATTGCAACTTAACATTAAATAAATAGAAAATATTTTTTCAAAGCCATGTAAACGGAATAAAAGTGAGTAAAATTATAATGTACATTCTCAGTGTGCAAGTCACTTCTATAAAATACTTGTTGAAAAAGACACAATGTTAAATAGTTTGAGTGCTACATATTATTTCCTGAAAATAGGCGAAAATGCAACACGGCAACTTAATTTTACAAATGGCGGAAATCCCGATTCACGATTTTGTGGGTTCTTTATTGGGTACGCTCAGAAGATGTAACCTAACACATCTGTGAAGGTTTCATCTTGTTTTTTTTAAATGTCTGGGGTTGAGTCTAATTTTGCCTAAATGCACTGTACTATTAACTACTTTCTCTTATCTTCTGTCTGGCCAGGGCCAGACTAGTTGATGTTTGTCTCTTCCCTGCCCATTTTTCATTGTATGTCTGCTGGAAGAGGTCATGGATGAGAGGCTAACATACCTATGTCTTTTTGCTATGTTGGAGAGGCCATATTGTTATACTTGTTCATAGTGGCGATAAGTACGTAGTGCCAAAGCAGAATGATAGGTAAAATTCCATTTGTACACAGCCGTTCGAATTTCTTTTCAACATGTCTGGGTATTTGTGATTTCTAGCAGCTTCACTGCTTTTCCTGGACCTTGACATATTTGTCTGTCTCTTAAGAAGAAACTTAAAATTAAAATTTATGTAATGGCGAAAAGAAAATACACTAGTGTGTTTACCTTCTCAAGAATGTATATTTTACTTGCGAGTGTTGGATTGGAACTGCTGTTGGCATTGAGGCTTCAAGGAAACCCTCTTCATCACTTCAAATGGGCTTTGTTTCTTAATAGTGACAAATAAACTCAGATATAACAAAGGTTTGAAACTAAAGAATTTCCACAGTCGTGACCTTACTTGAGCATTGTATGAAAATCATAATTTGAGAATTTGAAACACAAAGGTATTTAGTCAGAAAGTTCCCATATTTGTTTTAAGACTTCATAGCATATTACATTCGTTGTGTAGCAAGCATTGAGCATTCAGGCTAGTTTTTAAAGTGAGGGTGAGGGTGAGTGTGTATGATAGTGGTAGGTTAAGTTTGTAATTTAAGGTAATATTTCTAAGGGTCATGTTGGAATTTGTAATATCACAGCTAGAAATGCATCACATTTTCAATATTTGTTTCATTAGTGATTGTCCAGACTGTTTGAATAAACCTAATTTTTTGAAGATGATAGAAGTGATTGATGGGCTTCACCTTTTACATGAGTACCCCACCATCACATTAGGTACGTTATATTGAAAGTACTTATGTAACACATCTCTTGAGTTATTAATGAGTACCCTCTTTCATGTGTTTAGCTTTTCACATTACATGGAAGTTACATCACTTCTAGTTCATAAAAAGATTCATGTTATGGCAAATATTTTCTTAATTATTGTATGTCCTTAGTGATTGTCTCACTTTTTGTTGACATGTTGATTTCCTCAGCCTAGTGTTACACATTCTGTTTAATTTTGGGTCATGCATAAGTATTTATGGTACAAGTGGAAAGTTGGAGGTGAAACATTGTGGTGACAACAATTTACTGGCTTCTTTTGATGCAGTTTTACATTAATATAAACCTTTCTACAGCACATCCTTTACAAGAAAATACTGAATCATTTACTAACAAAATAAAAAATAAGGAATTTTTAAATTTTTTCAAAGTAGCCTGCAGGAAGTACATGTATGCTGCAGTGCAGAACTCCTATAAGGAAAACATGGGTATAATCTTAAAGAAAAATCTATCTATATATACGTAATTAAACTTTTTAAATACACAAAAATATGAGCAAAAAGATAAAATTACATCAATATCAAACATACACTGTTAGCCTGGAAAGTAGCACCATAGTGCCAATGTAGGAAGTATTTTTTTCTTTATTGGAAATGAATCTGTATGACCTCCTGACTGCAAACAGGTACACTGTTGATATAAACATCAGGCATGTTTAAAAGCAATACATTATTACACTGATTGTTAATAGAAAATATATGAGAAAGCTTGACAACTGACCCCAAAATTTTAACTTCACTTTTAGCATACCTTTTAGAGGATTAAAAAACAGTGTTTTAGAGGGGGAAAAAAAATGAATTACCTAAAATCCATATTTTTAATGGTAGACTAAAGGAAAAATAGAATAAAACCTATTATTAAGACAAAACTACTTTTATAAATATAAACTTTGTAATTACACAATTTTTGTATAAAAATATAATTGTCAATAATATTCAATTGATGGTATTTTTAATTTCTCAAAATCACTCTTATTATATATACCATCTGAGGTTAAAAAAAAATATTTTTTTTTAATGTTTCCTATTTTTAAATAGTATCCAAGTATCATGAGAAAATATTAAATTATTAAGGATTAATACTAATTTTTAACATAAGCAAAATGTTAAATTTTATTTCAAATACAATTTAATGAGGAAATGCTTATGAGTTGCTTGAAAAAAATGCTGTGTTACAGTTTTAAAACATTTGATAACTTTTATTTTGCATTATGATGTCAGACATTAAATCAATAGTTCATAACAGTAAAATTTCATTACAAAGTACTCCACTTGAAAACATTTTTCACTGTATAGAGTAAAGCTTTGAAATCCCCAGCAGATGTAATATTAAGTATATGTTCAGTATAAAGTAGTTTTTAATATTATACATATATGTTTTAAGCTCCATGTATTTATAATAGAAAATGGCTACAAAATATGTTGCATTTGCTACAAAATTTATTTTATCACAGTATATACAATCAGCAAAGCATAAACACATCATACAAAATAGGCATTCCCTAATGGTGGTTGCAGTTGAGTTTACATCAGGCCAAACACTAATGCTGTGCGTGATGGTGTGTATATCTGTAACAGTTAAAAACAAAATTGTGCATAATCAAACTCTGTTTTAAAATTCTTCTCATTACTAAAAACACTTATCTAACACAATAATACATTTTAATTTAAGGAACAGAACAAATTACAAAGTACAGCATGATGGAAAAAAAAAATGTAACCATGTAAAATACACTAATCTTGAATTTTCTATCTAGTCAATATCGCACTACAAATGTGTCCATGTATTGGGTAAGAAAAGGTGAGCCCATAATCAAAACTGTTGAAAACTATTCTGGTTACTGCAATAAAAATGAGAACATTACTAGTTTAGCCCACAACATTACAGCCTACTGTAAAACGATGTCATTTTTATAAAGTTACTAAAGGCTGGTTAGATGTCATCTCAAAATAGCAAGGTAATTTTACAGGTATTAAAATACAGAAGGTCATATTAAAAACCATTTAACTTTTTTTACTTTCATCTTTGTAATCTTATATCGGACAACTTCTATGAATAATGTAACTCAAATTATAATAATGAAATTAAAAATTAAATCACACTAAAATTGTTATGGAATGGATACTGTAAATATCACAAAAAAACAGTCTAGAAAGACTGTTAAATTCCCAACTGGAAAAAACCAACAATGTCTAATTTATATAGATGTTTCTGAAAGTAACTAATATTAAATCATTACTAGTATCTGACAGCATTATCTCATTATGTAATAATCTCGCACATAAACATTGCTTGTACAAATAATAAATATACAGACAAGGAAATAAGTGCAATGATTTGAATAAGATAGTACAAAGAGACGAAGAGAATACAAAATAGCAGCTATACCAAAAGAATGAAGGTCGAATGGTTTGTCCTCTAGGTAAATATGAAATTTCCAAGTTAAAAAATAGTGCATATTCTTGTCAAAATCATACCTATTTAACAAATATATGTGTGCGTATATGTGTTTTCTTCTCTTGATGAAAATCATGAAATATGACAAACTGTAAAAAAGTATTATACGTATTAACATAATTATTTCGACACTGAAAAATGTTATCCAAGTTTAAACACATTTTAAAAGAAGTATGCAGGAAACATGTTAAAATTATTTATATGTTTGTTTATATATTAATAATAATTTAAGCGAACAAAAATGTTTACTCACAGCTATTAATGTAATTATTTACTATTTAATAGGTCTTTTATTATGGTGGGAGAACAGTAAATTAAATAGAACCATAGTTAAATAGAGACAACTTGAGGAAAATAATGTTAACTTACTATTAATTTGATGGAAACAACTGACTTTCTTGAAGAAAAATGTTTACTTTTTATTAGAGTGAGATATTTAAAACAGTACAAATCTCAATTGCTAGATTAAATAAATGAGGCTAAACTTTGTAAACACTAAGTGAAAAGACACTGAATGACAAGTTTACTTGTATAAAAATGCAAACAAACCTTAATTCAGGCTGCAGTATGTAAAAGTCCTTATTTATTTTATATATATATTGTCAAAAAATTAGCAAAACTTTAATTGGATATTGTTGAAGGAATATTTTATTGAACATATTCTTCCACTACCTACTTTAAGAAACTGATAATTAAACTAACTGGATTCCATATGAATGCAACTAAAAATGATGAACTACTCCAAAGAAAATATTACCTGTAATTATAGTCTCACGTAAGTTATTGTATGTACAATGAGATGTCTCAAAATTTGTAAATTTTCAATTTGACATTCTTTGACAATAAATACGAGATTTTACAATGCCTTAAATTAAAATCCACAAAGAGTAACATTTGGTGATCTTTGTACCTACGATCTTCAACTTTCCTATCCAATCCAAAGATTGAAATATGTTCACTGAGGTAAATGACCTCTCAATGGCACAGTGCTCTATCTTGCTGAAATAAACATTAATAATAATACCACCTTGAATAAG
Source organism: Clitarchus hookeri (assembly GCA_002778355.1). NCBI lineage: Eukaryota > Metazoa > Arthropoda > Insecta > Phasmatodea > Phasmatidae > Clitarchus > Clitarchus hookeri. Next base: position 362,976 of record NQII01000253.1, read on the forward strand.
ATGAGTCTCCATTAAGTGTTTCAAGACTATCAAGACAAGCAGGTCCTGTTATTGATCACTTCATACAAAACAAAGGAAAAAAAATAAATTAAAGAACTTTTTTCTTTGAATGTGGTCACTTCAAACTCACATTAACATTTATAGAATTTTGCTCTAATATAATTAACTCTTGTGGTTACTCATTAGTCCAAATTTGCTAGCTACGCTATTTACCTGTCTATCTGCCAAACATTATAATATTTTTTCTAATTTGTTTAGCTAATTCAGCAAAAACAGCTATTCTTTCATATTGAACTTTTTCATATATTTTATTATTAGGCTTTAATGTGGTTAGAATTTTTCTTTAATGCCATTTTCAAAAATTTATGAACGGTATCAGGAAGAAAGTATAGTTAATAACTAAAAAGGTCCTGCTAACTGACATGCTCAGCTCATCTTTGAAGTGTTCATGTGTTAATTCCACACTTTTAATTGGTGCTCTAGGATATATAGAGCTTTCCCCATCATTAACTCACTCTATTCTGTTGAATTTGTTAACTAATCCACAAAAGCTTTGTATTTGAAACTTACATAAAACACATTAATAACACTAGTGTCCCTCAATACAGAGTTTAACTACATACTCTGATATGTTATTCTGTATTGATTGCTCATAATTACCTGCAACTAAAGCATCAAAGCTTAGAAAAGCGAAGTACATATTTTATTATGACCAATTAAATTTTCATTATCATAGCACANACACACACACTTTTTCACACTTAATCAAAGTTTAAAAAAATATTTTTTAAACTTTTTGAAAAGACTATGTCACTCGTTTTATTGGCTGTAGCTGCCACATTATACATAACATAACACTAAATCTGATGAAAAATTACAAGGCAATTCAAAAATATGAAAATAAATTTATGCTACCAGTCTATGGTTATGTCCCTAGGAATTATGTAAATTTGGGTCCCGCACAATCTCTCCTGGCTGGTATGTCAATAAATTTGGAACCAGAGGCTGCCGGCACCACACATCTATCACAACGTTCCCTGCCAGGGCGCACCACAGCTCGGGCATAAAAACTAAAAAGTGAGTCCGCAAGTAAAGAGGGCACTCGTGGAAGAAAAAAAGTTCTGAAATTCAATTATGATACAGACAGAAATAAACAAATCAGTTTAGCAAACTCAATGTGCAAGCTCCCATGGAACACATATCTGTCCCTTACCACTGCTGTTCCAAGAATGGCAGCATGGCAGTCAGAAGGCAACCTCTCCAGGTATCCCTCCCATCATTACACAAAACATTTGAACCAAAAACAAAACTGAAACAACAAAACATAAATTTTTTTACATAAAATATTCCAAAAACAAAGTAATCCTTTCCTTGTGTTGAAACACAGTTTCCTAATTTAGAAGTTCTTTGAATTGTTTTGGCCCAGGGGGCTGAGATAATATGTCGCAGTCTTGAAGGGTTTAAGAGTACATGACGTCATGTGGCACTTGGGTGCCACGGTATCCACCTGTGATGTCATGTTTCTGCAGTACACTTTAAACACTCACATGAGCACTGGGGTTTTTGTAACGTTGCGGTTTTTCAGGTTTTATTATTGTATTTTGGTTTCGGATTATTTGGTTGTGGTGGCCAGCCATTAATATAATGTTCAGATTAAGATTTGGAGGTTATTGTTCATTAGCCCTTAGAGGGTAGTAAGTATTGAGTTTTTGTAAATCAGGTGAGACTAAAAAAAATATCCTGATTGGCTCTCGTCTTGCATTATTGATTGGATGAGGAATGTGGCTTGGTCAGCAGACAGCCAATCAGAACGGAGGTTACAAGAAGGGTGAAGCTGAAGGTCGAGTCAAACTTTTTCCTCTTCCAGAAGTACCGCCACTACCACCGAGAACGGATGTGTATGTGCTTATAATCATAAAAATTATATAATATAATGCAATTGCTACAACACGTTTAAAATTTTCATCATCGATAATGGAAAGCGAGTGATATTTGTTTATTTTGTTTTAAGAATATGAATGAATCAATAAAAATTGAGAACAGAATCTCGGCATCCAGGACTGGCCTAAAAGTAAGAGGAAGTGGTACGACAATATAATTTATATATTCAATGTATCTGTTGATTCTGATTAAAATTTGCAATTGAATTATATTACATTTTGTGTAGCAAATTATTATCAGCACTCAAAATTTTTAATATATGTTGAATTTACAAAGGTAAATTACATGTAAAATTAAAGTAAAAGTAGAATTACTTCCATTGGAGCACTGTATTTGACTGTACAGCATGCATAACTGGTTAAAATTAATACACATATAAAACCAGAACTGTCAGAAAGGTATGATTTATGTTGCATATTAAAGGATGCATATTTTTGTAATGCTGTAAAATTTTCTCCTACAATTTACTTATTTAAGTGTTAAAACAAAATCAATTATACGAGTATATTAAAAAAAAATTATGCATATTTCCATTGTGGATGCTTTAGAAAGCACAATTTGGATGAATAGTTAATTAGGATAATCTTAAAGAATACCATGTTTAAATGTAAGGAAATATTAGTACTAATGATGAAAATATTTTCAATAATTTACTTTTTTGACAGGGTGCCCAGCAAGATCATAAATTTAATTTTCCGTAAATTTCCCACTTTTCAGCGGGATTCCTGTACAACAAAATTATACACGACACTATAAAATGGAATAAAAATCATGTAGCTTATCTGTGAATGTTTCTGTTGTATGTAAAACTGGTTTCACGATAAAGCGACACGCCCGATGCGACAAACTACAAAATTCAATACTGTTTTAGTATTAAGCAATACTTCATCGGCCTCGAAGGTCATCTCAGACCGTGATACCATATATTTTAGAGATAATATGTTACTACCGGCAAAAAGAGTGCCCTTGTAGAACATACCCAGGGCAAACAACATTTAGAAGCACAAACAATACAGCAAATATTACAAATTTAAACATTTTGTGAACAGATCCTTGATAAAAAATGTTTTAACTAATTCAAGTTTACTTTCATTGTAGAGGCAAAAAACTGTGATAACTGTTTTTCTTGTGTTGCATACTATATTCCCATTTTTTTTCTTTTTTTAAAAAAAACAGCAACATCTGTAACATATTTATCACAGTCGACAGATGACGGGCAGCCGGCCTCGTTCTCGCTACAGCTCATTGTGCCACATCACATTGTGCTGTCGTGAAACAAACTAGTAATTCTCATTAAACTGATTTCATGTAGAATACACACAGAGATGAGCTTGTAAACTACAAACCATTATAACCACAAAAAAAAGAGCCTAAATTATAAACGTAATTTTTGCTTTAAGTAAAAGTATTTCAAAGAGATTTTCACTAGAAATTATGCTGTCATAGTAAATCATCAATGACTAATATTATATTAAAAATAACAAGAATACAACTGTAAACAAAATAAGAGTGAAACTGCCAACAACTGCAGTAAATATATAAAAAAAAATCACATTTATTTCCTGCAATTCTGAAAACAAGTATTCTGGCAAAAATTGTAGCACACTAGCAACATACTTTTCAATTACACTACACCACACCAATGCATAGTTGAGCAGCTCGTAGAAAAGTGTTAATTTTTGACTATGTGAAAATGGTTAACCATTCTTCAGCATGAAATTATCAGCACAGCGACATGAAAATATGGTCACCATGAAAAAAATTTATTTTATTTGACTAAAACACATTATGGAAATGTTACTATTCCAATAAACAAACAAAAAATTATGACCTTAAGACCCAGTACACACAATATATAATTCTATATTAAATTCTGAAATAAAATGTGTGAACAGCAACTATGGTAGCAGCACTGAGAAGTTTATACGTAATTTCATAAATAGCATAGCTTCTGCTCTCATGCATGCACGACATGCTGGGAAAGCTGATAACTGTCCTGAAATGTTACTTCGGCAGACAGCCGCAGTACACAAAACTGTATCCCAGCGGGCTTTTTGCGGTGGTGTTCCCAGGTGATTGTCCAAAAGGACGTTGGTGCGTGGTGGTGGAGAGGTTTGGGCGGCCCTTAACGAGGTCTCGAGAGTCGATGAGGGCTAAGCGAGGTCAGTANTGGAGAGGTTTGGGCGGCCCTTAACGAGGTCTCGAGAGTCGATGAGGGCTAAGCGAGGTCAGTATGGAGCAACGTTGGAATGCAAGAGCGGGGGAAACAGCATATCGTCTGAAAATTCCTTCAATTTTGTGCCACTAACAAATACTGCTACCCAAAAGTTATATTAAGAGTGTAGGAAAATGTGTGCTGGAAAAATGTGACAGAAATATTTATAACGAAAGACTATGGCAATTTCAAAATATTAATAAATATAACATGATAAACAATAAAATTATAATTAACAGGGAGTTAAAATCAGGAGATGAAATAGGTGCATATATGACAGTATATTTTAAAATAAAATAACATTTGTAAACGCAAGCTTTTCACAACATTTACNTGAAATAGGTGCATATATGACAGTATATTTTAAAATAAAATAACATTTGTAAACGCAAGCTTTTCACAACATTTAGGTAAAGTGTTTATAATTGCACAACATTAAATTGAGTTAAGAAAAATTTGGGTTAAGGTTACAAGTAGGCTGCTAGGCTACCAAAAATATGTAAAAGAACAGAAATTCAACTACTCACAGTCTAATATATTGTAATGCTGCAGTAATAATAATTATCGGGACACTTGGTTTATTTTCTTTCGTTTTGTGAGGCTTTGTAATATTTTATCAGGATTCANTGAAATAGGTGCATATATGACAGTATATTTTAAAATAAAATAACATTTGTAAACGCAAGCTTTTCACAACATTTACGTAAAGTGTTTATAATTGCACAACATTAAATTGAGTTAAGAAAAATTTGGGTTAAGGTTACAAGTAGGCTGCTAGGCTACCAAAAATATGTAAAAGAACAGAAATTCAACTACTCACAGTCTAATATATTGTAATGCTGTAGTAATAATAATTATCGGGACACTTGGTTTATTTTCTTTCGTTTTGTGAGGCTTTGTAATATTTTATCAGGATTCANAGTAATAATAATTATCGGGACACTTGGTTTATTTTCTTTCGTTTTGTGAGGCTTTGTAATATTTTATCAGGATTCAAAGTTATTGCAGTGGTAGAATGTTTATCCGTCATACGTTTGTTTTTTCGGAAATCTTAGTTTTGGTTCACGCCAGCATTTGTAGATAGAAGTTTTCCACCTTCAGTGGATATTTTTTCCTTCTAGAAGGTTCTAGAACATTGATTATATTTTCACTATGACGCAGTTCGACATGGTGTGGGGAAAGGGATTCCAGCCCACATCATGCCCTTATTTGGTCACATTATTGGCACCCTGGGGCGACTAATACCCTGTGTGCCTACCGCCCGCTAGCAGAATGGAATAGGACCAGCTCTCGAGAAAGACGCATAGGGCGTGGCAAATATCGCCCACACCAGCAAGCACCTGCGACCTCTAAATATTTATTCATTTTAACTTCAACTATTTTTGGCTTAGAACTATATTCTACTAAATTATTTCCACCAGTGTAGGAGGTCGCTAGGGTGAAAGGAGGGATCTGACGTCTCTCCTGCCTTCGTAAATATCTCTTTCGATGCAAGCTTTAAATTACATGAATAATAAATAAACTACTGCTGCGCTGCTCTTTGTTTGTCTGGTGAAACTGACTGTTCGTGACTCTGCATACATGAAGATTGTATGTGAACTGTTTCATTTGAATGATAAATAAAAGTAAAGCGTAACTAATACGAGACTTGAATTTAATTTATTTTTATTTGGCGCCTTTCACGTTTCATGTCTATACCGATTGAGCGAACAGAGCTGTCATTTCCAGTCGCTACTTCTGGCGGCTGCCACGTTACAATTTGTTGACAGGCACACACACAAAGAAGGAAGACACATTTTTCAATCGGTTGAGCAATTGCGATGTTTCGCTGACCTAGGCCAGCTTCATCAGGCAGTGAGTTATAGGACACTGCAATAGGGTGGAAAGGCGCTGTTGGTAGTAAACCTAGCGGCCAGATGGCGAACTAGGGTGTGGCGGAAAAGTTGATTTGCTGGTATAGCTAATGAGTATGGTTAGAAACTGTGATTATCTTATTTTGAGGCCCGGGGGCTGGCTGGATTTTGTTATAAATTGATTAGCTAATTCCCAGCATCAGAGTTCTGAACTATTGCTTGAAATTGGTAGGGCTCTCACAAATCTGGTGCTGTAGCAGAAATCAAAATCTTTGTGTGATACTACGTGTGCTGCAACTGGTCTGTCTTGTAGGTTGTGGATGTGACCAGCTAAGGCTTGTTTAGTGTCTGCTTTGTGGCCATTTATTCTCTGCCTGAGTGTGTTGGTGGTGAGGCCAATGTATTCTGCATTACCGTGTTCGCACTATAGCTGATAAATAAGATTTTCTGTTGCACAGTTATACAGTAATACCCCGCTTTACGCGACCCCGTTATGCGCGGTTTCACTATAACGTGAATTTCAAATTTCGNACAGTTATACAGTAATACCCCGCTTTACGCGACCCCGTTATGCGCGGTTTCACTATAACGTGAATTTCAAATTTCGCGCTCAAATGCCTCTCATTACGCGAAAGAGTGCGTATAAACATAATGTAGTCATCAACTTCNCGCTCAAATGCCTCTCATTACGCGAAAGAGTGCGTATAAACATAATGTAGTCATCAACTTCTCTATGGTCACGGGAATCCCCGCTTCCTCTGAACATTCTGTTTGAAGAATTGGGAATTCCCCGTCCTTCGACTTTGTTCTATGGGGATTCCCTCGTTCGTTTCGTTCGTTTCGTTTGTTCCGTCATGTTTAGTTTGGCTGGCAGTCGTGTTTTAACATTTATTGGAGATATGTCATAATTTAACGCTACGTCAAAAATGCCGCCTGTAAAGAAAAAAGAGCGTAAAAGCGTAACTTTGGAATTGAAGATGAAAGTGTTAAGAAGAATGGAAAATGGAGGCAAAGCAACAATTGTTGGGAGAGATTTTGGACTATCAGAATCGACTGTGAGAACGATTTTTAAAAATCGGGCAAAAATTAAAGTCTCCAGCGAAAGTTCAACACCTGTAAGTGCAACAAAACTTTCTCGTTCGAGATCCTCTATCTTAGAAAGAATAGAGAAGTTACTGTCAGTCTGGATCGAAGATTTGAATAAGAAGAACACAACACTAAGTCAAGACCTCATATGCACAAAAGCAAAATCTTTATATGAGATGCTGAAAACAGAAGAAGGAGAAGGGAGTTCCACTCCGACTTTTGCTGCCAGCAGAGGCTGGTTCCATCGGTTCAAGCAGCGTTCTAATCTTCACAATATCCACATAACAGGCGAGGCGGCCAGCGCGGACATTCAAGCTGCAGCTGAGTTTCCAGACAAGTTTCAAGAGTTCGTTGGACGAGAGAAAATTCCTGCTTGTCTCATCTTCAATGTTGATGAGACCGGACTTTACTGGAAAAAAATGCCATCTCGAACATTCATTTCTAAGGAAGAACGTCAAGCCAGTGGTTTCAAAGCTGCGAAAGATCGACTAACACTTCTGCTGGGTGGTAATGCCACTGGTGATTTCAAACTGAAACCTTTACTAGTGTACCATTCAGAAACACCCCGTGCAATGCGAGGCACAGACAAGACAAGTCTACCAGTTGTGTGGCGATCAAACAGAAAGGCGTGGGTTACACGGGAAATTTTTCAAGAATGGTATTCTAATAGTTTTTGCCCATCAGTCAAATCCTACTGTGACAGAAATGGGCTTGAACCTAAAGTTATATTACTCTTAGACAATGCCCCAGGACATCCAACCTCACTTGATACGCCCAGAGACTTAAAAGTGTACGTGAAGTTCCTTCCACCAAACACTACGTCAATATTACAACCTATGGACCAGGGAGCAATAGCAAACTTCAAAGCTTATTACCATCGCCGCACTTTTAGCCAACTAATTCATGAAACTGACGGGGAAGGAAGACAGTCTATGCGAGAGTGGTGGAAGTCATACAACATTATGAAGGCTATTCACAACATAGAAGAGGCTTGGAAGGAAGTTAAAAAGAGTTGTATGAACGGGGTGTGGCGTAATCTTTGGCCAGATGTAGTGGAAGCACCTAGAAGAATTGTCCAGATGCAGAGACAAGTGCTTGAAGACATTGCTGCAATGATTGAGGGGTCTGAACTTGAAGATGTCGCAGTAGAAGATCTCGTAGAACTTGTAGCAACGCACGACGATCCTCTCAGCAATGAAGATCTGATCGAGTTACAGAATAATCCTATCTACGATGAGGAAGAACAAGTAGAAGAGAAAGTTTTATCTTCAGGGGGAATACAAAATGCTCTTTCAAAAATTTATTCAGGTTTGGACATATTGCAGAGTATAGACAATAATGATGACCGTGTCTTAACCGTGTGTCAAACTATTAAAAACAGTGTTGGGTGTTATGAACGTATTTTACAAGAACGTAAAAAAAACGTTACCCAAAAGACAATAGATGTATTTTTCCGTAACAAATAATTAATAGTATGTATGTATTGCATAAAGTGTTCTTAGAATTAAAGTGATTGATTAAAATGATTCGTATTTTTTTGTATTAAATTTTGACTATGTTTAATCATAAACCTCGATATACGCGAATTTCAGTTAACGCGATTTTTTCCGGAACGTATCCCTCGCGTAAAGCGGGGTATTACTGTAGTTGCCTTGTATGTGGTATGTACGGCTAGTGAGTCTGCTATTGAAAGAACTTGAGGGTTGATGGATGGCATAGGAGCCACAACGTGGACTATTGCCAGGTGGGGTCCTCTAGGGGCGATAGTCAGGTTAGTATTTGTGGTGGGCTGCAGCTTTGGATGAACCAGTTTGTTGCAGAGGTTAGGTGGCCTTTTAAAGACCAATCTTGGTGGCTTAGAGAGCAGGTCTTGTGTTTGTGATAAAGTAGCCAGAATTTTGTATCAAGAGTGGAGACTGGTTCTGCATTTACTTAGGCCTTCATGTATGGGACCACCAGGGGCATATCCGAGGTGTTGACCTTGGTTTGTGTTCCGGTATTTGAGACGGCTTGCTGAATCTGTTTGTGTACGAGGTGCCTGGGTGTAGCCCCTGTCTTTATCAGGCTTGCTTAATGCACAGAGTGTGCAAAGCTTAACTTTTCTGAAATATCGTGATACATACCTTTCCATATAAACATACGGCTAATTGCATTAATTGTTTTGAAAAAATCCATATAGGAGCACCTAATGGGGATGAATGAAACTACTGAAATACCATATCACGAAGATTCTGAGACAACACTATTTTATGCTCTCTTGAAGAATGAGATTTGCAATGCGAAACGCCCTTAAATATTTTGTATTGTTTTGGTGCAGTACCTTTCCGAACCTGATCAATAATGTCACTAAGATAAGGGTATGACTTAAGATGAGTCTGAATATCTTAAAATGCCAATGGAAAATGTGTTAACAATGAACCACAAAGATTAGTTTCCTGTTGAGAGGGTTTCCTCAGGACAATTCTCAATGATACGAGACAATGCATCAGCAACAATATTTTGAGTACTGCAGATGTGTTGAATTTTGAATATAAGAGAAGAAATCTTTAATATCCACCAACCTAGTTTTCCTAACTGCTTAGCATGAGCGAGTAACCATGAAATTGCCTGGTTATCCGTTTCAAGAAGAAACTCTATGTGTACCTGAAATTGACTAAACTTGTCAATATCAAAGATGACTGCTAAATACAATAATTCATATACTGATGAAGCTTTTCTTTCCTATAGGGTCAAGGTGTGTGATGCAACAGCAATGGGTTGCCACTACCCCATCAATTTCTTGCGACAACAAAGCACCAAGTACTATGCTCGTAGGATCTGTTTGGAGAATAAATGACATAGAAAAATCGGCAGTCCTAAGAAAAGGTGGGCTAGCAATAACTTGTTTCAAAAACTCAAATGCTTCTTGCTGCTCTTTACCGCAAACAAATTTTCGCCTTTCTTCCTCAAAGCATTCAATGATGCAGCATATAAAGCAAATTTGGGAATAAATTTTGAATAGAAATTCACCATGCCAATGAAACGTTAAATACCTTTCGCGTCTTTGGGTGGTGTGAAATTCCTGATTGATTTGGTTCTTAATAGGTTAATTGAAATGCTGTTTCTCAGAAACTAGGTGACCCAAGAATGAAATTTCTTTCACAGCAAACTTTACCTTTTTTTAGATTTACAGTAAGACTGCCTTACCTAGTCTTTCCAACACTTCCTTTAAATGACTTACATGCTTATAAAACTTTCTGAGTACACCACAAAGTCATCCAGGTAATTAAAAACATAATTAAATTCGACATCTCCCAAAACCTAATCAAGAATACAAATGAGTACTTGTTCTCCAGTAGCAAGTCAACAAGGGACAAACTTGTAGTGGTGCAAGTTCCATGGTACCCAAAATCCAGTGATACAGTTTTGATTCCTCGGTAAGAAGAATTTGGTGGTACATAGAATTTAAGTTGAACACACTGAAATACTTGGCCTTACTAATGCAATGAAAGGTTGAATTCAAATTTGGTAATGGTACACTTTCAATATTAATTTGTTTGGTCAAAAAGCGATAATCCACCACTAAACGATGGTCTTTTTCCATAGGTACAAGGAAAGCTGGGGAACTGAATGAGGATTTTGATGGTTCCATAACCTAATTATCTAACAAATCCTTAATTATACTCCTCATTTTCTCCATTTTTGGAGGTGCCAAATCATAAGGATGATGCTTTACAAGTTTATAATCCAGAAGTTTGATGTCATACTCAATCAAATTAGTACAAAATAATTCTAAGATCAAAACATGAGGAAAATCGCCACAAAGATCTGTANTCTGTATAGATACTTGTTTTTCTTGATCAAGATGCTTTAACGCAAGGGGACTCTGATTATGTACCATTTCAGACACACGTATTTCTTCACTAATCTGTTCACCACTAGATGAGGAGATAATCACTTGCTGATTGAATTTAAAAATAATAAATCTGGCTTGTATGTCAATAGCATACTTGTCTTTGAAATTAAATCCGATCCGAGAATGAGATTAGTGGCAATATCACATACAAAAAAGAAAAAGTACAAGTGAGCAAGTCAATTTTGATTTTTACAATGGCAGCGATACTGACTGGCAAGGGTTGATCTGAAGCTATGACACACTTCAAGTATGCTGGCTCTGCTCTTTTTACAAATCCTTCATTTTGTAATTTTTGAAAAATTGATCCTGAAATAAAGCTACATACAGAACTTGTATCAACCAGTCAATCAATTTAAAATGAACTTAACTGTGTGACAAGTTATGACATAAATGGCTAAGTTAATTATACAATGTTAGGACACATTTTTTTTTTTTTAAGTACCCATTTTCTTTACATTTTCTATTACTGAAACAATGCCACTTGTTTCCTAAATGCTCCTCAACAAAGGCTTTCATAATACATTGAAGAGCCAAAAAAACTGGTATAGGCATGCGTATGCAAAAAACAGAGGCATGGAACCAATCAGAGTAACGCGATGCTGTTGGCAGCTAGATCAGTTACTGCTGCTACAATGGCAGATTTCTCAAGATTTAAGTGAGTTTGGACGTGGTGTTATAGTCGGCGCACGAGAGATGGGACATAGCATCTCCGAGGTAGCGATAATATTTGGATGTTCGCGTACGACCATTTCACGAGTGTACCGTGAATATCGGGAATCCGGTAAAACATCACATCTTCGACATCGCTGCAGCCGGAAAAAGATTGTGAAAGAATGGGACAAACGACAATTGACGAGAATCATTAAACGTGACAGACATGCAACCCTTTCTCAAAATGGCGCAGATTGGATTTGTGGACTGCCCTGCAGGATTCATGGTGTGAATTGCCTTCTGCATTCGTTCAGACATTAGTCGAGTCCATGCCACGTCGTCTTGCGGCACTTCTGTGCTTTTCCGGGGGGGAT